>OZ012736.1:312095538-312358484 GCA_963859935.3 Lathyrus sativus
TTAAGGGAATATTAAGGGTAAATGTTCCTGTAGGTTGAGAAATATTAAGAGAATATTAAGGGTAAATGTTCCCGTAGGTTGAGAAATATTAAGGGTTAATGTTTGTCTACGCTTGCATTAATGGTTATGTCATTAGTTTATGTAGTAATGTTGGGGATCGGCGCCGACACGCGCTAATTTCCCATTTGTTGAGAAAAGGTTGTTATTATGCTCTTACTTGATCGATTTCAGGTAGGGAATCGAATCATAGATATAGTTCCCGTTACCCGATAAATGTTAGGGACGAGGTTTTTCTATGTAGGAATGAATGTGTTATATCGTCAGTGTTGTACGATGCTGTATGGTTGCCCTTAATGAGGCAAGATTAGTTGCCCTGTAGTTAACGAACCTTTTCAGGAACTATAATTAATTTAGTGAGTAAAAGTCGTAATGTTGTTCTTACAATAATGTGCTGAATTCTTAGCTGTCGAAAGTATGTTGTTATTGTTCCTCTACATGAACAGATTGGAAATGATGAATACTTGATGCATGTGAAGTTGTTATGTTACTGTTGAGAAAATGTTATTATAATATTCTCCTTGGATTATGTGGATAAGTTGTAGTTATATCACCCGTATGAAGGTATATGAAAATGTGTTGAGTTCTTATTTGTAGTAATGATGTTGTCAGTTGTTCTCTGACATGAAAATGTTGTTGAGTTCTCAATTGTAGAGACGAGGTTGTTTTTAATTGTTCTCTGTGAAAATGTGTTAGAGTCTTATTCGTAGGAACGATACTGTTGGTAGTTCTCTGATATGAACAGATTGAAATGGTGAGTCCATAATATATGCAAAATGTGATGTTTCTGTTATGGATAATTGGTTGTTGGCGTGATGCCTTGTTGCACGGTTGTTGCACAGTTGTTGTTGTTGTGTTATAGTCCATAATAGTTGCATCTCATAGCATATCATTTGGCCTGGATTGGCGACGGTTGTGTCTTTAATGAAAAAATAAAATGATTGTGGAGAGTTGTCTCCCGAATGATTGTGGAGAGTTGTCTCCCGAATTATTATGGAGTGTTGTCTCCCGAATTATTGTGGAGTGTTGTCTCCCGAATTATTGTGGAGAGTTGTCTCCCGAATTATTATGGAGTGTTGTCTCCCAAAATGGTACCACATGCATATGCACAGTCGAGTTGCATTGTTGAGTCGCATTGTTGACTTGCGTTGTTGAGTTGTTTTAATGAGTTGCTGAGACATGATGATAATTGTTGTGGTTATGAATAAAGGGTGGTTGTAGTTCATTATTACTAATATTTATGCGAACTGCTGGAATTATAATGCTGTGATAATATTCTGACATGACTTTTATCATGCCTTATGTTATATTGTTGATATCTCACCCTTTACGTTGTATGTTACCTCCGTTGGTGGTAATTTGCAGGTAACTCAGAAGAAAGTGTCGCTTTATGTTTAAGGTCGTTGGTCGCTCTGATACCAATATTGTAACACCCCACTCTAAACTATCGCAGAAAAATAAGATAAACAACATAAACAATTCAGAGTGCAGCAAATAAAGTCTCATGACGACTGTCATGGATGTCACGACCGTCACGGTCATGACGAGCGTCAAGGAGCTGTGACGACCGTCACACTCCTAAAATCTGAGACGCATCAGAGGTGTCACATTTCAACTCTTAACCAAAACACATACACCTGCAAAAGGTCATTTACTAACATACGTAGCACGAAATTCGGATGAACAAACAACGATAATTTGTTTAACATTTTAATCATAAAACGACATGTTATAATATACTTCCAACGATTCGTAATAATTAAATTCCATTAAAATTCAGCAAGTAATTATCTTGCATCAATTCACTAAAACAACTATGCATCCAAGCAACATTTGGCATTATCAGAAACAACCAATCTATTTGCCATAGTACTTAATAAAATTCAGCAACAAGGAATTCAATTAAAACAATAACATTAATCGTTCATTCCCCCACAACGATTAATGTTATTGTTTTAATTGAATTCCTTGTTGCTAAATTTTATTAAGTACTACGGCAAATAGATTGGTTGTTTCTGATAATGCCAAATGTTGCTTGGATGCATAGTTGTTTTAGTGAATTGATGCAAGATAATTACTTGCTGAATTTTAATGGAATTTAATTATTACGAATCGTTGGAAGTGTATTACAACATGCCGTTTTATGATTAAAATGTTAAACAAATCGTTGTTTGTTCATCCGAATTTCGTGCTACGTATGTTAGTAAATGACCTTTTGCAGGTGTATGTGTTTTGGTTAAGAGTTGAAATGTGACACCTCTGATGCGTCTCAGATTTTGGGAGTGTGACGGTCGTCACAGCTCTTTGACGCTCGTCATGACCGTGACGGTCGTGACATCCATGACGGTCGTCATGAGACTTTATTTGTTGCACTCTGAATTGTTTATGTTGTTTATCTTATTTTTCCGTGATAGTTTAGAGTGGGGTGTTACAATATTGGTATCAGAGCAGGTCGGTCCGTCCGGCCAAGTTGTTTAATGTTGCGTATTTCCTGGTATGCGACATGTGTGTGAAAACACTGTCGGTACATGTTTTATTGTGGAACCTTTGTCTGCAGGAGTGAGAATGATTCAAGTGGGGGAGAAGCTTGTGCTTCTCCAGGATGCTGCAAGTGAGGAATTGTAGCTCAGTGTGTGGTTGAACACTCTTATAGTTTGGTAAAGATGGTTTATATCCCATCATGATTTTCGGCTGTCTATTGACAAATTGAGGGACTGATCGCCCTTAATCTCTTGTTGATAGTAGTTGGGATTGTGTTGGATGGGATAGACGTGTCTTGCAAGCTTAGATGACATGAGCAGCGAATTGTCTCGAGTTAAGCTAAGTGCTTAAGAACTATTTTGATGAGTCGGTGTAGGATGATGCCGAGATGTTTAATTTTAATGAGAATTTTTGAATTATAATGAAAGCGGGAAGTTGGCGATTGCCGATTCATTGTGGTTGGCTGGAAGTTTTCTGAGGAGATAAGTGATATACAGCCAGGACGTGAAGTGGAGTTGTGACCGACTTAGTTACGACAACTAGTCTGAGAGTGAGAGTTCCATATTTCATGTCTGTTTGAATGGTCAAGGAATTAAACTGATTAAGTAGTGTTGAGACTTGGGTCTGACGTGTGTGCTAAGGCAACAGAGTGTGGGGTTGAGTATATAAAAGGTGGATAGTGACTGCTGATGATTATTAAAGAAAGTAAGATGTGGAATGCAATATTGGTATAATTAGACTTTTAAATATTCCAAGAATTGAAGATGTGTCGAATGACCTTCTAAGTGTGAAATTGTTATCGTACGTCGAATTCCGAGATTGCAGCTTTTTACGGAATCGATGTTTTTACGGATGAAAGTTGGAATAGATTACGCAGTTGTGTCGGGTAATGTTAGGCCGTGATCGAGTATGCTTGTTTTATCGAATTTGATTGATTTTTGTAAGTTTTTGCATTTTTGGAGATTTGGGGGTTTAAGATTCGGATTGAAATTGGAAGTCGTAGATTTCACGTTTGATGGTTCTAAGTCACTAATATATGTTTGGTATGAATGAGTATGTGTTTGTTTTGAAGAAAATAATTGAATCGGTCGGATTTTCGGGCGAAGATGCTTAAACCCGTAGCAGCCTTTATGCAGAAAAATTCTGTTTTGGAGAAACTTTGAAAATTCATAACTCTTGAACCGTACGTCCGTTTTGACCCCTGTTCGAAGCGTTGGAAAGCTAACGAGGTGCTCTTTCTAAAAAAAATTGTTTCGAGGCCTGTACCTGGTTCAATTATAGTAGAAAATTGAAAATGTATTGTGTGTTGATTTTTGCCAAACCCGACATGACCATTTGTTGTGTTTATAATGCCTTGTTGATATGATAAGTGAAACGTCAGCGAGTTTTGGGTTATGCTTTAAGGCAAATTGAAGTACATAAGAGGAATCACCTGACGAGTGATTTAGATTTGGGTGTTGTTGTGTTTGTGTCGGAGTTGGAGGCTTAAATTGGTTAATTTTAGATTTGAAATGTTTGGTGATCTCAAGAGCTTAAGTATTTGCTTGAGTTGGAGGAGTTGAATATGAGGCAGGAAATAATTGGGACTCCGAAATGGATTATGGTTTCGGATTGAATTACCATTCGGGGAAATCAAAACGTGGTAGCTTATGCATTGACTTGAAAATCCTTGCATATGCCGATGATGGTGGTGAAAAGAGTTCGGACTGATTGAGCATTTTTGTGATATGAGTTTGGTTTGTGAAGAGACTTCTTATGGAGTTTAGCTTAGTAAGTTGGACCTTACTAAGGGTATTCTTGACGAGATTCGATAAGGTCAGAATTCTGGTTTGAGTTGGTAGATTGGTTGAATCTGAGGGATTAAAGTCGAAGGGATGATTTTCAGATTAACGAAAATAGTATCACGAGATGTCGTGATAGAGTTTGTGTTCTAGATATTAGTAAGTGGAATAAGAGTATTGAGGTATATGGAGTATCCATCCCGGTGCTATGAAGATGTAACCAGAATTGAGGAAATTATTTTGAGGGTCATAGTTGAAGAGATAAGTGGTTGAGTTTGTATATGCTGGTTAGACTTGTTGGAAGTCGAAGAATAAACGTCAGCGACCGTTGGGTCCTATGCAACCGTTAAATATTCTAGAGTGGAGATTGGATAGTATTCCCATGGATTGTGTGTTGAGTTTTCCAGAGAATTCGAGGGATATGATTGTACTTGGGTGATTTTGGATAGAATGACTAAATTGTCTCTTTTCCTAACAAGATTAATCATTCTATGTTGAAGCTAGTTGGGATTGTGCAAGAGGCGAATGAGAAGATCCAAAGGATCCAAGGAAGACGTGTTCTGAGAGTTACGATAGTAACTGGTGTTGGTCGAGCTTGAGGTCCCGGAAGCACACTGTGTTTTATTGATCTGTACCAGAGTGGCGCAGCGGAAGTGTGGGAAAAATAACAGGTTAGATTGTTTTACCCCTGTCACTCGTGAGAATTTACATGATGTGGCATGTGCCTAAGTTGAAGAAGTACATTGACTCGGATGGATGGTGTACAAGTGAAAGGTAAATTGCCTGTTGAGGCGTTGCTAGTTCAGGTGGATGAACGAGAAGCAACTTCGAGGTGAAGAAATTGCTTTGGTGAAAGTGGTCTAGTTGGGAGCTATTTGATGGAGGTAATTTCGAGGACGAAATTCTTCTAAGTAGGGGAGAGTTGTAACGCAAGTTCATTTTAAATTAAATTACTTATGAATTATTGGTGCGCCTTTATGTGAGAGGTGTGTCTGAGTGGCGTTGGTGGATGCCCTTAGGCTGTAAGGATTATTAATAACGATTGGAGTTTAATATTAATATAATATAATTAATAATTGGTGATAATTTAATATTTTATAGTAATGTTATTATTATTATTATTACGATTATTATTATTATTATTATTATTATTATTATTATTATTATTCAAGTAAATATAAAAGAGGGATTTTGGGAGAAAGAGGAAACACGTTAAAACTGCTTAGAACCAAAATCAAAGGAAAAAGAGATCGTGATTGAGAGAAATTGAGAAGAGAAGAAGTAACCACCGGAGAGAATTCACGGTAGTTGCAGAAGAGTCGCCGGAGAGCTAACGGGAACCGGAAGCGTAGAGTTGACCTCAATTCCAAAGGTAAGGGTGGGGTTCAATTCTATAACTGTGGGTATGATCAATTTCATGTAGGGAATTGAATCATAGAGTTAATGTTTCTGTAGGTCGATAAATATTGATAAATATTAAGAGTTAATCTTTCTGTAGTAATATTCCCGTAGTAATATTTCCGTAGTAACATTCCCATAGTAATATTCCCGTAGTAATATTCCCGTAGTAATGTTCCCGTAGTGATGTTACCGTAGTAACGTTCTCGTAGTAATGTTCCCGTAGGTTGAGAAATATTAAGGGAATATTAAGGGTAAATGTTCCCGTAGGTTGAGAAATATTAAGAGAATATTAAGGGTAAATGTTCCCGTAGGTTGAGAAATATTAAGGGAATATTAAGGGTAAATGTTCCTGTAGGTTGAGAAATATTAAGAGAATATTAAGGGTAAATGTTCCCGTAGGTTGAGAAATATTAAGGGTTAATGTTTGTCTACGCCTGCATTAACGGTTATGTCATTAGTTTATGTAGTAATGTTGGGAATCGGTGCCGACACGCGCTAATTTCCCATTTGTTGAGAAAAGGTTGTTATTATGCTCTTACTTGATCGACTTCAGGTAGGGAATCAAATCATAGATATAGTTCCCGTTACCCGATAAATGTTAGGGACGAGGTTTTTCTATGTAGGAATGAATGTGTTATATCGTCAGTGTTGTATGATGCTGTATGGTTGCCCTTAATGAGCCAAGATTAGTTTCCCTGTAGTTAACGAACCTTTTCAGGAACTATAATTAATTTAGTGAGTAAAAGTCGTAATGTTGTTCTTACGATAATGTGCTGAATTCTTAGTTGTCGAAAGTATGTTGTTATTGTTCCTCTACATGAACAGATTGGAAATGATGAATACTTGATGCATGTGAGGTTGTTATGTTACTGTTGCACTCTAATTTTTGACCATAAGATCCCACCTCCTTGAGCATTCCCTTTGCATATCAGTCATCCACGCATAACTAACCTTGTTAACCGTTTGTTCGTTTTTCTTTATGAAGTTAGGTTTGCTACGGAGAATTCCAAAAATCACAAAGGGGCTTTGTATATGGTCTGTGTCTCTCACAAATTATGGAGAAACATGTCTCCCCTTAGATTTTTTAAAATATTCCCCAAGGGAGAGTCAGGGATTTCTACCTACTGATCTCAGGGACAGTTGTTTGAGAATTGGATATAATTTGGTGGCATGTTAAGATACAAATGGTGTCCTCACTTCCGAAGCTCTAAAGTGGTAGCTCGCGCGACAAGAATGAGATCGTCTTGTGCTTTGAATATAATGAATTTTGTTTGTGGTGTGTGCTTATGGGCCATTTCAAAGAAGATATTAAAGGATAAACTCAATATTCATATATCTATGCAAGTTTTCGAATCTCAGGTCCATTTGAAGTTTGAACTCGGAGGTTCAAGTTACAAAACTTTTCAGGTGATTCATCAAGGGTCAACTTCAAAAGTCCATACCTTAAGGTTCAAATTTAATTTTATTAATCTTCATACCATCACACTATCTTTGTATTATAAACGGGTCACTCAAGTTCATTAAGGTTTAGTGAGAGATGTTTCCAAGAAGGCCTCATCATCCCACTCACTCGGTTTTGCATTGGCTTCAAATATTAAATTCAAGAACATCAACGTGAGAGGATACCAATTGATGTTCTTTTTTTTTCTCTTCCAAAACTCCAAAGCTAACACATCAGTTACAGAAACCTGAACAAGTTTATTGCCACGACAACTGTTTTCTTAAATACATAAGGAATTTAATATATATGCCGAAAAACAAAAAAACGCGAGACTGGTCGCGCGGAGCCTTATTCATTTCCATGGCAAGGATGAATACATATGTTTTAAATTCCTACCATTTGACTCAGAGCAACAACAGGTCCTGAGTTACAATTTTGAAGTATTACAAATCAATTACATTCAATTCTTAAGAGCATCTACAAGGTTTCTACCGACACTTATCGATAATGCCTTAAGGAGTTTTTTTGCTTAACCAACAACTCTCCGCAGAAAGACCGACAATAACTGAATCTGATGATCTCCCTCAGAGTTGTAACAGTGAGGCCAACAAATACCACCCTCCAAATACTCATAAAGCTTATCAGCGGAGTTACGGTAACCAGACGACGCACCAAATCATCGTGTAATTCAGAACATAAAGAAGAAAGAGCAGCTGGGCTACTCTCAAGAGCTTACGAGAGTTTCTCGGTCATCCCGTTCGCGGCAAGTATGAGATTCTGATACATCACGCTGAGGCCAACGCTTCACCAGCACCTTTCCAACCTGTTAAAGTAAGAAAAACAGCCAGCAATGAGAATACCGTTGAGAGACATGAGTCAAAGCAAATAACAGAACGAAGGGAATTAAAATTCAGCCCTCATTTCAGCTCATCATCGGGCGTGAAACTCGAGTGGCTAGAAGGGCAACAACCGAAGTTGTCGCCAACTCCCTACTGAACACCAAACAGCTCTTTGGCAATGGCGTAAGACAAGATAGTATCTGAAATCAAACAACCCAATATCTCGTCACAAAGAAATCAGTAACAGCGGCATCAGCCCAAACAACTTCAAGCTGCAACAAACTAACAAGTTCAAGGCTACAATCGACCTCAAACAGGCAGAACCAACATCAGTCACAACAAGCAAAGAGAAGCAACACGAGTTTCGACCGGCAAACAACAAAGTAGCATCAGCTATAAGCATCACAGCTTCGACAACAAGCATCACTCATAAATACCAACATTGCAACAATGACCACCAACGACGGTTCAGATTCACGAATCATCATCACCGTTTCAGAAGCAAATCTCCAAGCTACAAGCAATAGCAACAACAGATGCCAATTGCAAATGGCACCAACCGCAACACAGCAAGCAACATCATTCCAATACCTGCAGACATCGATTACAAGCAAGACGAGCCAGTTAGCATCTGCCAAACAATTTCAAGAGCAACCATTAACACCACAACATCAACATCCGCATCAACAAGTACGGCGACAACGGCCAGTGCATTTCAATGATAGCAAGACAGCACAATAGCAGTTCAAAAGCATATCAGAAGATAATGCCACTACAATACAGGAACAGCATAAGCAGCAAGAAATAGGGACAACATTAGCGACAACAACGCAACGACATCATTGGTTCAGCCCTCAGTTCGAATCATCATCGGGCAGAAGCAAACAACAGCAGAACAATACCAATAGCTTCGATTCGCCACCTACAACAACAACAACACATTGACCACAAGTTATAACTCAGAATTCATGAGCAAAGATGGAAGGGTCTTAACCCTCAGACTTAATTCATCACTGGGCAAGGCTCGAGTAGCCAGGAGGGCAACGAAGAGAATTTGTCGCCGACTCCCTACCAACTCAAGAGTCGAATGACTTTCGAAAACAGCAACGACCACCATAGCTCTCAGCTCAGACACAACATCGTCATCGCCGACTAAGCGCCACCTCAACCATAGCATAAGGGCAAGCCAGTATCTGAACTCATACGAAGTTCCCTGCGAGAAGAGAAGAAAATCATTAACAACAAGTCAATGAATCTAGGTATCGCAAAGTCCAGATAAGAAAAGATTAAAACTTCCCAAATTAAGGTCAACACGTCACCGACAGATCAAAGCGAATAAGGAAAGAAATTGAAGGTCGTTCCCCAGCTCACTGAGTGCATCCGACAGATCCAAGTGAAATAGGAAAGGATTAAGCGTTTCTCCCCAAGGCATCAATAGAATCGGACAAGAAATCAACAGATAGGAATGTTTTGAACACAATCATCATTGAAGGCCCAACAAATCCCTCTATAAAAAGGGCGATAGAAGTTCATTCAGAGAGAGTCCAAAAATCCACAACCGAAGGAGAGGAAGTAGTGCGCTCAGAAGCTAGCCGAGAAAGCCATCATCGTTGGGGAACTCAGGCTACTCGCAAGTCTCATCATTGTCGAGCGAAAGAAGCCAACAAGATTGTGGATCGTTTCACAATCTCACCACCGTCACCTTCTAGCCGCCGTCAACTTTTGTACTTGGGTAAAAGAATTCATCCTTCTAAAACCTTCTTGCATGTTTTATTTGTGTGGATTTTGCAGGATAAACAAAGAAACCGAGAAACCGAAGGCAAAAAAGGATCGAAGATCACCGAAAGGGGAACAACGGCGATGGCAAGGCGAAGAAGAATAGCCGCGATTTGGGAATGAATCTGGGGAAGGGACCTAGGGTTTGATCGTTGTGGTTCTTTTTCATTTTCGCTATTATTTTGTTGTTATTGTATTGTATTGAATGCACACAACACCATAACACCTAATCACTCACTAAACACCTGCACACACGATAACCATCAACTCCCTCAGTCTCCCGTTTTATTAATCATTAATAAGCCTAATCACTAATTTAACCAATTAACCCCTAAAACTATTAACCTGTTTTTTAACAAAACATTTATTAATCAAGCCATATAATTTAATTTAATCGATCTCTGATGGTTAATTTTTTTTTTCATTTAGTTTTTTTTAATTAAATCAACCTATATAAAATAATAATCCATATTCTCATCATTTTATTTATTTAACATGATTGTAACTTAATTAAATTTTAATAACCCAACTTTTATTATATTAATCAAAACCATTTTTTTTGCACTTAGGATAATTTAGTTATAATGTTAAAACCTTTTTTTTAATAACACAACTTTCTATTTAATAATTTGTTAACCCCTTCTTTTTAAATTAATCAAAACTCATTTTATATTAATCAATTTATTTTGTTCTAGTTACCAATAATAATCTTTCATCTAAATTAACCTTTATTAATAAAAACTAATAAACCCTTTATTTAAAAACAATCGTTTTTATATATGTAATAACAACCAAACGTACTTTTATTAAGAAAAACAAACAAAAAATAATAATCACTCAGGATTAATGTAATTTTCTTACAAACTAAGTCACCCTTAAACTAACGTTTTCTAAATCAATCTCGTTAATTAATCTAACTTTTTTCCTCAAATCAATTCATCCAAATCAACATCTTCCCATAATTCAAACTAAAAACCATTTAATCAATTAAAAACAATCAACATCGTAAAATACAATCCAATCGTGCCCCCCACTTCACATACACAATTTTTACTTACACCTTAGCGTTTTCATGCGTCCATGTATGGTTTACTTTTCGCAATTTATTTCCTGCAATTTTACATTTTCAATTTTTATTTTCGCATCGCATTCGTCCAAAGGAAAAACCTACACATGATTCAACAATCGTGTGTAGTGCACATCATTTGCATCATACCCCCTATGATCCTTGATCCCATTCAAGTCGATCTCTAGGACAGATCCTACCCCGTAGGAGGACCTTTGTCTTTATCTTTATAACTTAGATACAAACATTCATCAAACAATATTCAAACACCTTAGAGAAAGATGTTAATCATCTTAAGTGAGATAGAACCTCCACCCCACAACAATAAAATCAACATGTAGGGACTTTGCCTTAAGAGAGATAAAGGTGTACCTCGTAGATCCCTATCCGAGTACATAAGTCCTTTTCTTAAGACGATGCAAAGACTATTTTCCTACAACTTGTGGCGGTTAAATCTCCCTTAAAATGAAGACACATCTCTTCTCCTAAAATCAATCCACCAACTACCCTAAACTCGTAGGAACTTTGATCACAGTCAAAGAACTCCTCAAACCCTTTAGGGGAACTACAAATACTCTGATTCCACTCCCGTAAGGATATGTAGGCATAAGATGCAACATCTTATCGAGTATATTTAGATATAAACCCTTAGGTCTTTTCAACCATTAAGCAGATAAACACATAGCAATAAACAAATATAAAACAAGAGGTTCCTGTAGAGTACTACAGAAACTTAGGATGCTAGTACCTTCCCTAAGTTTAACCAACCCCCGAACCTAAAACTCTCTAAACCTTGCATTTGCATTGCATTGTGGGAATTTCGATCTTTATCCCTTCCTTTGGACAAATCAAAGTTCGGTTGCAAATTGAATTAACGAATCAAACTAATTAATTGTTTGGTATCAAAATTTCACCGCGACAGAAATGGCGACTTCACTGGGGATCCCTCAGTGGGTTACCCTACCTTGTTTTATTTATTTATTTGTTGCTTTATATTGACTTACTTGTTGATTTATTGATTTCTTTATTTCTTTTGGGCTATTATCTTTGAGTGGTGAGACAAAGTCCTACACCCGGACTTGAGAAAAATTATGATAGGATGGTGATATATTCGATGAGGCTTATAGGGAGTGAGTCCTGACTAAGTTGACTCAAAAATCCCGCTTAGTTGAGACCCTTTTGAAAATAGTTCGGTTGAACGAGTTTAGTCGTGAAAACCTTTACTATTCTCAATTGGAGTCCATGATACTAAGGACCGTAGTTACCTTTAACCTCACTTTGGCCTTTATTAGGGCGTAGTGCGAGGCTATGAGGGAGTAAGTCCCGAAATAGTGCTACACGGTGCTACACTCAAAAGAAGTTCTCTTGAGAATATTATTAATCCCCGAGTTAGTTGGGAAATTGATAATATCCGATAGATGGACTAATGACTTTGGGACCTCCTTAGAACCCAGTTCTGCAGGTACCATCCACCTTTAGTCCTTATCCTTTGGGAATGGGTATACCCTTGGCTCCATGCTCGTTGCAAACCTAGGACCTTTGTTTGTTTATCTTTGTGTGCCCTTATGTGCTTACTTGTGTTTGTTGCATTCATATAGCATCATACTACATTGGACTTCATGGGATTTACCCTTTATTTATGAACATTGTAGGACATTATGGATAGACGAAATACTCTAAAATATACTTTTAAGAGTCCCAAATTGGATGACCTAAGGGAGTTGGGAGCTTTGATTGAAGACCAAGAGAAGTTCAAGGGTAAATATGGGAAGTTACTATCTTTGTTGAGACGTAAGGCAAATGAAGACCTACTTTCTGCCCTATTACAGTTCTATGATCCGATATATCACTACTTTACTTTTCCAGATTATCAGTTGTTGCCAACTTTGGAAGAATACTCCTTTTTGTTAGGTCTGCCTATTCTAGAAGAATCTCCTTTCCCTTTCTTAGAAAAGGACCCCGAAGAAAGAGACATCGCTAAGGCCCTTTATCTCAGGGTATCCGATGTTAAGGACAACATGGTTGTTAAGAATGGGACTTTCGGTTTGACTACAGATTTCTTATTCGAAAAAGCTTCATTTTATACTGATTTTACGAACAAGGCTCCATTCGAGGCAATCTTCGCCTTACTTGTCTATGGGTTATTTCTATTTCCAAGTTTCGAGGGGTTTATGGACCTTAACGCAATTAAGATCTTCATGAAGAACAATCCAGTGCCGACTCTATTGGGTAATACCTATCACTCTATACATCTCTGAAACCTTCATGGCGGAGGAATGATTACGTGTTGTGTGCCTTTATTATATAAATGGTTCCTTACCCACTTGCCCAAATATGTTTCCTTTTGGCACCTTAATGATAAGCGTTAGTCAGAAAAGATTATGGCTTTGACTCATTCTGACATCGATTGGTATAGCCGTGAGTATGATGGAATTCTAATCATTGATGGATGTAGAGATTTTTCTAGTATACCGTTACTCAGCTTTGGTGGAGGGATCAGTTACAATCCAATTTTAGCCCGCCGACAGTTGGGATATCCATTGAAGGAACCACCTAAGAGCATATAAGTTGAGAGTGTCTTCTTCGAGGATAATCAAGAACTCCGAGAAAAGATTATGGAAGCTTGGAAACATTTGCATAAGAAAGATAGGAATAGTTTGGGAAGGCCCAACTGTGTGTCTCTGGAACCGTATCTCCAGTGGGTAAGGAATAGGGCGATCAAGCTGAGGATGCCTTACTCTCGCCAAGATCCCATACCTCCGAGAAGAGAGCCCACTTATGTTTTCATGTCCGAAATCGAGAAGTTAGAAGTTGCTTTGAAGAAGTCGCAACATGAGTTAGAGTCATGGAAGAACAAGTATCTAGTGTCCGTTGCAGAGATTGACGAACTCCAGAAGCAATTACAGTTGAAGGATGAAGAGTTACTCCCTTGCAAGAAGAGGAAAGTCATGGAGGATTTATTTTTCTCCGACCCACAATGCACTATTTGGAAGCTGATTGTGGATAACCTTATCCGTGAGAAGACGCAACTAGAAGAACAACTCAAGCAGCAGAATTCGAAACTTCTTTAATTTCTTTACTAGCTTTTATTTAGCTACTTATTTAGGACTTTTAAAAGCAATTATTTGTATTCCGTTTCAAAATTAAATAAAAATGTTTTCTTTTGCCATAATGTTTATAAATAGTTGGGATCCCATGAAGTCCTACTCATCTTGCATTGCATTCTTTCTTTACTCAAGAAACTCAATTTTATTTCTCAGGTATTGTAAGCATGGATTTCAAAAGAGAAGTATTGGAGTACACTTTCCAGAGTCCTAACATTGAAAGCTTGAGAGAACTAGCAGATCTCATTGAGAACCGTTACGCCTTCGCATCAGAATATGGAGAAGTCTTCCGTTTTCTCGAACTCAACATGAAAGGAGGGCTGTTGGAGACCTTGGTTCAGTTCTATGACCGATTGTACCACTGTTTCACTTTTCCGAATTACCAGTTGATGCCGACACTGGAAGAGTATTCTGATTTCCTGAGGATGCCCATAACAGCCTGTCCCATATTCACCGGCCAGGAAGACACACCCAGTCATCAAGAAATTTCCAACGCTACTCATCTCAGTTTGGCAGATGTTCAAGCGCACCTAACCACCAAGGAAGGAGTCCATGGATTCCCTGCTGACTTTTTGATTGAAAAAGTCAGCTACCATGCTGAAAGGAAGGAGGTCCTTATCATGGAGGCCACCTTTGCTCTGTTGGTCTATGGGATTTTCTGGTTCCCAAAGATCGATGATTTCGTTGACATGGATGCGATTAAATTATTCATACTCAAGAATCCAGTCCCTAGTTTGTTAGCTCACACATATTACTCAATTCATTCAAAGAATGCTGAGGGAGGGGGACATATCGTTTGTTGTACCGCTCTGCTGTATTCATGGTTCATTGCTCGCCTAACTCGACACCCGTCTATTTGGGAAGAGGAGGGGTCACCTCATTGGTCCGAGATAGTTATGGCCCTTACTCACTCTGACATTGTGTGGTACGATCCTACCTATGGAGGTATATGTATGATTCATAGCATCGGAGGATTTACTAACATACCACTCGTTGGGAGAGAGGGATGCATAAGTTACAACCCTGCTCTGGCTCGTCTCCAATTTGGGCATCCCATGATTGAAGTACCTGACCAGACTCTGTTAGAAGGAATCTTTCTCAAAGAAGGAGAAGACCCAGACCTGAAGACCGTCATAATCTATGCATGGAGATACATCAATAAGGAAGGAAAAGCTGCTTTAGGATACCCCAATTGTGTTGTCTCTGAAGAATATCTACATTGGGTGTGAGAAAGAGCTCTCGACCTCAAGATGCCATTCCCTTTCCATGAACCTAGGGTATTGGCTTTTCACGATCTAGATTGGTTTGACGTGAGCGAAGTAGATCAGTTGAAGGCTGCCTTAGATGAGGCTCGGAAACTGAGGGCCGCTTGGAGGAACAAGTTGTTCACACTCAAGGTAGAGAAAGAGAAATCCCAGAGGCTGCCAGAAGTAGAACTTGCAAGGAAAAGAAAGGCGCGAGAGGATTTATTTTCCTCTCACACCTCTTCAAGAGCTATCACCAGTAATGATCTTCCCCCAGATACTGTGGCTTGGAAGGAATGTGTCGACCAACTCATCAGAGAGAAGGTCGAGTTGCAAGAACGCATCAGTCAGCTAGAAGGAGAACTTCGCACACAGAAGGAGCATAAGGAGTAGATCTCTGAGTTTCTCTTTTGCTTTTGATTCAATGTAATAAACTCTTAAAAGAGTACTCCGTTTTGTAATGCTTCGATCATCAAAATAAAATAAGTTTTTCTCCAACGTTACGATACCGAGACAATTTGAGTTTCTTGAAAGTTTCATACTCATCTGCATTTTTGCATAAGCATAAGCATCGTTTGCATTCCAGGGTCTCACTCTTGCTTCATCTCCGCAGACAAGCTGAATCACCGATACAACACTCGAGCTAGTCAACGCCAGAAGATAGATCAACTAGAACAAGAGAACAAAGTGCTCCGTGATGAAGTTACCGTTCTGAAAGAAAGTTTGGAGAGGTTGAATGGTCTAGTGGAAGCTTTGTCTAGTCAAGTCTCGATCAACAACCAAGAAGTTCCAAGGACTGTCATATCCGAAGTAGTATCAGCACCAATCCCAGTAGTGTCTACTATTGCTGAAGCAACCTATAGCATGCCACCAGGTTTCCCGTGGGGGATGCCTCCTTATTTCACTCCGGCTGGTTATCGTCCACCTGTTCCCGAGGTTCCTGTCGCAACCACTATTCAAGCTGCTCCTGTAGTTTCTGCTGTGATGACTACCACGTCTCCACTTGTGAACGTTGTTCTGTATATTCTGGATGAACCAATTTTACATGGGTCACCGACCGAAACTGTGGGTTTAGAAGAGAGGATAGACGGATTTCAAGACCAGTTTTCTGAAATACAAAAGGAGTTGAGAGCCCTTCGTGGAAAGGACTTGTTTGGTAAAAGTGCTTCTGAGCTGTGCTTGTTCCAAATGTTAAGGTCCCACCAAAGTTCAAAGTCCCTGATTTTGAAAAGTACAAGGGGAATACTTGTCCTCAGAGTCACCTTATTATGTATGCCAGGAAGATGTCTGCCCAAACTGATAATGATCAACTACTCATTCACTACTTTCAAGACAGTTTGACAGGCGCCGCACTCAAGTGGTATATGGGGTTGGATAGTACGAAGATTCGAACTTTCAATGATCTAGGAGGAGCCTTTGCCAAGCAGTATAAGTACAATGTGGACATCGCGCCCGACCGAGATCAGTTGAGAGCAATGGCACAGAAAGATAAGGAGAATTTCAAAGAATATGCTCAGCGTTGGCGCAAGTTGGCCGTGCAAGTCACACCACCGTTAGAGGAGAAGGAGATGACTAAAATTTTTTTGAAGACCCTTGGTCCTTTCTTTTATAAGAAGATGGTAGCCAGTGCAACCGGTGACTTTACTGAAATGGTCAATATGGGAACGCGCTTAGGAGAAGGTGTTCGCGAAGGAAGATTGGCCAAAGAAGAGAGTGCTCCTAAAAGGTATGGGAGCAGTTTTGTGAAGAAAAAAGAGCAAGGTGTGAATGCCATTCAAAAGGGACAATTCAGAAAGAGGTACATGCCACCACACCAAGTTGCAGCGGTATCACCAGTGTTTAATGCTCCGGCTTATCAATTACAGTCTCCGCAACCCTATCAGCAACCTCAGTCCCCCGTTGCCCAACAACCACAACCTCAGCAAAGTCCACAGTACCCTCAGCAGAATCGGCCATCCAACAATCAAGGTCGTGTGTACAGAAGAATAAATTTTGATCCAATCCCAATGACATATGCTGATTTATTCCCCGCTTTGATTAAAAAGGGTCACATTCAGACAAGGGATCCACCTTTGGCCCCCGCGAATCCTCCTCCTTCTTATAGGGCTGACAAGTTTTGTCCTTACCATCAGGGTGCTCCAGGACATGATATTGAGAGTTGTTTCGGTTTGAAGATGGATGTCCAGAGGCTCATTAAAAATGGAATCTTGTCTTTTAGGGATTCCGACACTAATGTACAGAAGAATCCATTACCCCCGCATGGTTTGCCCTCTGTCAATATGATTGAAGATTGTTTGGAAAATGATGATCAGGAAGTTTCAGATGAAGAGGCTGAAGAAGTTTGTGTCATAGTACCCCATTTTAAGGAAGTGGAACGTATAGAGATTGTTTACAATAGCAGGAAGCCAACTGTTACCCCTTTGGTAATCAATGTTCCTGGACATGTCCCTTATACTTCCAGTAAGGCTATCCCCTACAGGTACAATGCTACTATGCTGGACAATGGAAAAGAAGTGCCTTTGCCCACCATGCCTTCAGTAGTTAACATCGCAGATGTTAGTAGGGTTACAAGAAGTGGTCGAGTTTACCCAACTATGCCACCGAAAGAAAAAGAAGTTTTATTTGAACCATCAGGCTCAAAAGACCCAATTGTGGGGCAATCTGGAGGATCTAATTTATCCAACTCAGATGAATGTTTGAAAGTAATCAAAAGAAGTGAATATAAGGTTGCAGATCAGCTTCTGCAAACCCCGTCGAAGATTTTTGTGCTACAATTGCTGATGAGTTCTAAGGCTCATAGAGAAGCGCTTCAGAAGATTTTGGAACAAGCCTATGTCGAGCAGGATGTGACTATGGAACAATTTGATAACATCATTGGTAGTATTACTCCGAGGGATAATCTGGGTTTCAATGAAGACGATCTCCCAGAGGAAGGAAGGAAACATAACATGGCTCTACATATTTCTGTGAACTGCGGAAACGACTCTCTGTCCAGTGTGTTGGTTGATACTGGATCGTCTCTAAATGTAATGCCTAGAACTACTCTATCTAAGTTATCGTATCAAGGACCGCCGATGAAGCCAAGTCGCGTTATTGTCAAAGCTTTCGATGGGTCAAGGAAAACGGTAATTGGTGAGGTAGATTTGCCCATGACTATTGGATTACAGACTTTTATGATCACGTTTCAGGTCATGCACATTCGTGCCGCCTATAGCTGTTTGCTAGGGAGGCCATGGATACATGAAGCTGGAGCAGTTACTTCTACTCTGCATCAGAAGTTGAAATATGTTTTTGAGAGAAAAACAATTACAGTTTGTGGGGAAAGAGCTTTGGTGGTAAGTCACTTGTCATCATTCTCATATGTCGAAGCTGAGGAAGAGGTTGGCACTCAATTTCAAGCTTTGTCTATTGTGGGCGAGGGCGTCCAAAGATCTCAGGCATCCATGTCATCATTTAAAGACGCGCAGCGAGTAGCGAACAGTGGTCATCAGACAATGTGGGGAAAGGTGTTGTCTTTGCCAGAGAGCAAAAATAAGGAAGGTCTCGGCTTCACCAGCAGTTCTGCTCAACAAACCACCAAGAGTCAAGGGTTTCCGCTGATCAATAAAGTGTTCCGTAGTGGAGGAGTCGTCCGTCATCCTCAGATTAATGTTGTGTTAGAAGATGAACTTGAGGGTTACATATTAGATGGTTCTGGAAGGTCCTCCATTCCTTACGAAGACTATAAGCCCTATATGGAAGATCCAGGCTATGTTTCGGATGAATTTGACTATACCTTTGGAGTTTATGCCGTCACCAAGGAGGATCCAGATGAGGACATCCCAGACTTCGTGACCCCAGGCGTTGTAGTCAAGAATTGGAGTGCGGTTGAAGCCCCTACTGCCATTCATATATCTAAGTAAAGCATTTGTTTTAAACAAAAAAATTTTCGCTCTGCCCAAGGCGAAATTGCATTTGTTAGGGCTTATTTTCAATAATTCCCTTTGCTCTGCCCAAGGCAAAGGTGACTTTGTTGGGTGTGTCGTTTTGGTTTTTCTATCATCAATAAATTACTTTCATTTACATTTGTGTTTTTATATTTATTCACGATGTTGGAAAATAATAAGTAGCATCTCGCGTACACATACTTTCCACTTTATAAAAACTTATTGAAAATCCCATCACTTGCGCAGATTGCTACATAGATTACATCCTGGGAATAATGATCCACTACCTTCTCCGAATTTTGAGTTTCCTGTGTACGAAGCTGAGGATGAAGAAGATGATATCCCAGAAGAAATTTCCAGACTGCTTGAGAAGGAAGAGAAAGCTATCCAGCCTCATCAAGAGCCGGTGGAAGTAATCAACTTGGGATCAGAAGAAATCCGTAGGGAAGTGAAAATTGGAGCTCTGCTTAAACCCGATGTGAAGAAACAACTGATTGATTTGCTTGGAGAGTTTGTCGATGTGTTCGCTTGGTCATATCAAGACATGCCCGGATTGGACACAGCTATAGTTGAACATCGTCTTCCGTTGAAGCCAGAATGCCCACCGATAAAACAGAAGCTCAGAAAGACTCGACCTGATATGGCTCTAAAGATTAAGGAAGAGGTACAAAAACAGATTGATGCAGGTTTCCTTGTCACTGCCGAGTATCCGCTATGGTTAGCTAACATTGTACCCGTCCCGAAGAAGGATGGTAAGGTTCGCATGTGTGTAGACTACAGGGATTTGAATAAAGCCAGTCCGAAAGATGATTTCCCATTACCTCACATTGACATCTTGGTGGACAGTACTGCAAGATACGAGGTTTTCTCCTTCATGGGTGGTTTTTCAGGTTACAACCAGATTAGAATGGCTCCCGAGGACAAAGAGAAAACGTCTTTCATCACGCCCTGGGGCACCTTTTGTTACAAAGTTATGCCGTTTGGATTAAAGAATGCAGGGGCAACATATCAGAGAGCTATGACTACTTTGTTCCATGATATGATGCACAAAGAGATCGAGGTGTATGTGGATGATATGATAGCTAAGTCGAAGACTGAAGATGATCATGTTAAACACCTGGTTAAGCTGTTTGGTCGTTTGAGGGAATACAAGCTTCGTCTAAACCCCAACAAATGCACATTTGGAGTACGATCAGGGAAACTATTGGGTTTTATTGTTAGTCAAAGAGGGATTGAAGTGGACCCTGACAAAGTGAAAGCTATCCGGGAAATGCCAGCTCCTGCCACCGAGAAACAAGTCAGAGGATTCTTGGGACGTTTGAACTATATCTCCAGGTTTATATCCAACATGACCGCTACGTGCAAACCTATATTCAAGCTCCTGAGGAAAGAACAAGGGTATGTTTGGACTGAAGATTGTCAAAAGGCTTTTGATAGTATCAAAGAGTATTTGCTTGAACCACCTATCCTGATACCGCCAATTGAAGGACGACCTTTGATTATGTATTTGACTGTTTTAGAAGATTCAATGGGTTGTGTACTCGGCCAGCGAGATGAAACAGGGAAGCAAGATCTTGTCACTTATTACTTGAGCAAGAAATTTACTGATTGTGAAACAAGGTACACTATGTTAGAGAAGACTTGTTGCGCTTTGGCGTGGGCTGCCAAGCGTTTGCGCCAGTATATGTTGAATCACACTACTTGGTTAGTTTCAAAGATGGATCCTATTAAGTATATTTTTGAGAAGCCCGCTTTGGCTGGGAGAATTACTAGATGGCAGATGTTGTTGTCTGAATATGATACCGAGTACCATACTCAGAAAGCTGTTAGAGGAAGTGTCTTGGCCGATCATCTGGCTCACCAGCCCATTTTGGATCATCAACCCTCAAACGACGACTTTCCCGATGAAGATGTTATGTTCTTAAAGATGAAAGATTGTGAAGAACCCATACATGGTGAAGGGCCAGAGCCAGGTTCTCAATGGGGTTTAGTTTTTGATGGAGCTATCAATGCTCATGGAAGAGGGATAGGTGCTGTTATTGTGACTCCTCAAGGGACTCACTTCTCATTTTCCTCCAGATTAACGTTCCAGTGAACTAATAATGAGGCTGAGTATGAAGCATGCGTCATGGGTCTTGAAGAAGCAATCGATTTGAGAATTAAGAATTTGGATGTGTTTGGTGATTCTGCAGTGGTAATCAACCAAATCACTGGAGAGTGGGTAACTCGACATGATAATTTGGTCCCATACAGAGATTATGCTAGAAGAATGTTACCGTTCTTTGATAGAGTTGAGTTTCATCATATCCCTCGTGATGAGAATAGAATGGCGGATGCGTTGGCAACTTTGGCCTCGATGATTGTGGTAAACGTTTGGAACGAGTGTCCTCGGATTGAAGTAAAACGTCTTGACAGACCGGCCTACATCTTTACCGTCGAAGAAGTCAAAGATGGCAAACCCTGGTACCATGACATCGAAGTTTTTCTTAGAACTCAAGAATATCCTTTAGGAGCTTCCAACAAAGACAAGAAAACTTTGAGAAGGTTGGCTGGAAATTTTCTTCTGAGTAACAATGTGTTATACAAGAGGAATTTTGACATGGTCTTACTGAGATGTGTTGACAAACAAGAAGCGGATATGTTAATGACGGAAATTCACGAAGGGTCTTTTGGCACTCATGCCAACGGACATGCTATGGCTAAGAAGCTTTTAAGGGCTGGATATTATTGGATCACAATGGAATCAGATTGTTACAAGTTTGCTAGAAAGTGTCACAAGTGTCAGATTTACGCATATAAGATTCACGTGCCTCCGACTTTGTTGAATGTTATCTCATCACCGTGGCCATTCTCTATGTGGGGAATTGATATGATTGGAATGATAGAGCCGAAAGCGTCTAATGGACACCGATTCATCTTAGTAGCCATTGATTATTTTACCAAGTGGGTCGAGGCGGCTTCCTATGCTAATGTAACTCGACATGTGGTTGTCAAATTTATCAGGAATCAGCTTATTTGCCGATATGGTGTGCCAAGCAGAATTATTACAGATAACGGTTCCAATTTGAACAACAAAATGATGAAAGAGTTGTGTGAAGAATTCAAGATTGAGCATCATAATTCTTCCCCTTACAGACCGAAGATGAACGGGGCTATTGAAGCCGCCAACAAAAACATTAAGAAGATCATTCAGAAAATGGTTGTTACTTACAAAGATTGGCACGAAATGCTCCCATTCGCCTTGCATAGATATCGTACGATGGTACGCACATCGACTGGGGCAAATCCATTTTCACTTGTCTACGGTATGGAAGCAGTACTCCCGATAGAAGTTGAGATTCCTTCTATGAGGATCTTGGTGGAGGCAAAGTTATTAGAAGCTGAATGGTGCCAGAACAGATATGATCAGTTGAACTTAATCGAAGAAAACAGGATGGTTGCGCTATGCCATCGGCAGTTGTATCAGCAGAAGATGAAGAAGGCATTCAACAAGAAAGTTCGACCCCGTGCATTCAAAGAAGGTGACCTCGTGCTTAAGAAGATTCAGTCTTTCCTCACCGACGTCAGAGGAAAATGGGCCCCGAATTATGATGGACCATATGTAGTAAAAAAGGTTTTGACAGGAGGCGCTTTGATGTTAGCAACAATGGACGGAGAAGAGATCACTCGCCCTGTGAATACGGATACTGTTAAGAAATATTTTGTTTAAGAGAAACAAGTCATTATTCCCTTTATGTAATCGCTATTATTTTCCAACACTGTAACATCGGGGTCACGCTTTTCTGCCGACCACCATTCAATAAAAAGTTTTTCATTTATCATAAATATTTTGTCCAGATTGATTTAAACCTTTTCAAAACCTTATGTTCTACTTGATATATGAATAACAAAAGGATGACCATGGACACTTATTTCTTCCAAGGAAAAACAACAATATTACGTGCTTCTCCAGGGCAAGAGGATATTTATTTTATCCAGACGCAAAGGTTGCCTCTGTTCGAAGTACTTTCCTCGCAGGTTGTCGCTTCCGCGAAAATAAGGTACCGGCAAAACAGAAGAGTCGCCACCTTTCGTTATTTATCCCTCAGAATAGGAAAGGAAATGATCGGAGAAACCTGACGAAAAGGTATAAGACAAGGTCATCGCAACCATTGTCTGGGTTCGGGAGTCGGTTATGCAAGGGGAAGGTATTAGCACCCCTCACGTCCGCCGTACTCGACGGGATCCACGCTTGTTGTGTTTACTGGACGAGTTGGTTTATCTATCTACCTATCAAGGTTGGCTCAAAAAGAAAAGAAAAATGACTCGGCAAAGCGTCGCGCTTTATGCCTACGTAGTCTCATCAGAGAATGAGAAATCAGAGTCAACGTAGTTCGCCTAACTACGGGTTACGGGGGAGGTGGCTCGCCAATAAATCAGTATTGTGCCTACGTACTCTCAACAGGTACGAGAGATCAGAGCTTACGTAGTTCGGGATAATACGGATTACGGGAATTCAGATTCATCTATTTTATCGAGTAGGGTTAAACAGCAGTTCCAGCAGTTAGGGACAAAGCCTGTTTACGGTGGCGCTGACGTTTAACGATACTCTTTTCTTCAGAAAAGCTTCCTTTGAATTACGAGCCCACGGGGTAAAAAGGTTTGAAGTTTGTTTCTGTATTTTACGAAAGAAGTGTTTTTTATTGTGTTTGCAATTTCAATCGCACTAAAGACTATGACCTGAGAGTGAATGCGTCGCATGTCACCCAAAGGGTGCCATACTAAACATCCAGACTGTTGAGAAGGAACTCTCCAACAATCTTTTCTCAGATAGCTTAAGGATCGTAACGTACGAAAGAAATCATTCATGATTACTGTATCTTAAGCTGTTTTGAGATGAGAAGAGAAGGGGCTCAACTAACGGGGAGACTATCCAGTCCTACTGTTGTCATGCCAAGGATTCATCCTATGGTTGAAGTTTGAAACAGGGAACTCCTAGAAGTTGTCATGCATAGGTTTCAACCTAAAGTTCTGTCATCACTTCCTTATCGAAGGAAGTGAGATTCCTAAGGGATCATGTCAATGGTAAATAGAAACAGATAAAGCATCAGCTTAAATAGTAAACAGTAAACGACTGTAAAATGCATGCAATGCAAGTGAGGGAGGAAATGTGTGTGGGGCAGCAGCCTCCACAAGCTCATCTCAACCTCAATCCAGATATGAATAACTGTAATCATACAGAGGAAATAACATGCTATCAAGCAAAATAGGATGAACTACAATCATACAGAAGAAATAAAACAGAATGCTATCAAGCAAAATAAACCACATAGGCAAGGGAGCTGGGCTCTACCGAATACCCGCAAGCAAAGCCATACAGTAAAAATACAAGCAGAGGGAGCAACTCAACCTCTAGTGCAATCATGCTCCTAGCTTGAAGTCAGTCTAGATATGAACTTATTCTAATGCATCAAGCAAATCAAACAAGGCACATCAGCACAGAAAAGAAAACAGACAAGAAAGAAAGCAGATCAACAACTCCCTCTTTTCAAGCTTCAGCTCTTCTGACAGCAATCCAGTCTTCAGACTTCAACCACCCTTCAAGGCTATCATCCACCATGACAAGTATCAACTTGCTTCTCCAGGGTTTCAGCCCATCAACATAAGTTTCAACTTGTTCTCTCTTCTCCATGCTTCAGCTCTTCAGTCAATTCCACCCTCAGGCTTCACTCCTAACCACAAGTATCAACTTGATTCCTTCAGGCTCTCCAAGCATCAATGTAAGTATCAACTCATCCTTTATTCCTCAAGGCTCAGCTCTACACTCAATCTCAATTGAATCCTCTTCATAAGTATCAACTTAGTCTTCAAGCTTCAGCTCTCTCCTCTCTACCAGTATCAATTTGGTCTTCTTCATCTGCAAGCTTCAGCTTCTCAGAGTAATCTTCAATCACATGGAAGTGTCAACTTCATCCTTGAATTCTTTAAGCCTCAGCTCTTCACTCAATCTCCATTGGATCTTCAAGTATCAACTTGTTCTTCTTGCTCTTCAAGCTTCAGCTGCAATGGCAATGCTCAAGGAATCATCCTCTTCCACACTCTTCAATGAAGTCCTCATCTTCAAACTCAAGTCCAACATCTTTCAAGATACTCAAACCAGAAGACAATTGATTTAACAGAATGAGTGGAAATGATAAACAACTTATTGACAACCAAAGGAAGCCTGTAAGGGTTCATCATTATGAGAGACTGGTTCCCTCAAAGTTCTACTTCCCAGATAAAGCCACTCATCCCTCCAAAGGAGGGATGTGAATATCTTAGAAGTACTTTTAGTCATTGGGAGGAATGGAAGCACAAGATGCTTTCCATATTTGTGAAAGAAGTCATTCTAATTGTAAGGCTCTCCCTATGTCTCCTACCTCTTAATCTTCATCAGACACCTTCAGGCACAAGCAATTCCAAGCTCCAAGCAACTTCAAGCAACTTCAAGCATCCTCACCTTGTCTTCAACTTGTCTTCAATCTCAACCAAAGGCAAACAAAGCAAAACCCTAATCTAAGGGAACTAAAGAAGTTAATCTAGTTGGGTTAGAAAGTTAGGATCACCTAAAACCTAGTACTAAAGTTAATCCTAACTAAAATACTAAAACCAATTGTAAAATCCTACAAAAATAACTAAGGGATTCTAATTCAATTAAGAATGCCTCATACAAAAACCAAGGACTAAATCATCTATTAAGTCCTAGAATTAAGTCCTAAATCCTAAGGTATCAACCATAAACCCTAAAAATGGAGCTTCTAAAGGTTTCAAGCTAAACTACCACCTATGGTTATCACAAAAATGTGAGAAAAATGCTATGGGGAGCATGCATGTCTATGCTAACTACTCACAAAAAATCAGGATCAAAATCATCACCACATGATCACACAAAATCCCACAAAATTAAGTATCAAACATAACCATTTTAATATCAATTAAAATGTGAAAATTCCCCTAAAATCAGAAAATGCATGGAATAAAAATATTTTTTTCTAAAAAATGCTAGACTCAATCATAAATATAATGCAAAAAGAATGGGATTAATTGGATCATTTTTCAATTTTATATGATTTTTTCAAGAACCATGAACAAAATGAAAAAAATAAAGAAAATCATAATAAAATAACAAAACCACGATGCAGATAGTAAACACGCTCAGTTCATTATGACAATTGGGCCATTAGGGGGGTGGGGATAACAATTTTAACTTAAGCCCGAAACCACAACTGATTAATGAAACGCATCGTTTCATCTAGTTCAGAAATGCTTCACAAATTTCATGCACGCGTGGCCGTTGGATCATGTCTTCAGTCAAAGTCCAACCAAAATCTGATGGCTATCAAGTCATCTTCTCCAATTTGAATCCCTGAAACTCAGGTCACCTGCGCGCCATAGTCACTGCCGGTGACTTTCTACGGTAACCATTCCACAACCCTAGTTCAGCATAGAGTCCACCATAGGCCACGATCCTTTAATGAAACGTGTCCCAAATTCCCTCACGAATTCATTCATGCCCTTAATTCTCTCTGAAACCTCAAGATTCACCATAACCAATTCTCAACCGAAAATGGTAACATCCTAGATTGGTCACTAATTCTCAAATTAACTATCTGAAAACCTTCCTACACCGTTCTACAATGCATCTAACACCCTAATTCATCTTGATTTTACCTAATTCATGCTGGAGGAAGAAAGTTACTAACCTGAAACTTCTTGATGAACAGATGCGCTAAATCTTCAAATCAAGCTCTCCAACCTTCCAGACACGATCAATGGATCATTTCCTTGCTTCTGTATGCAATAGAACTGGTTGAAAACTCCTGAAACTTGAAACCCGATGGTGAGTTGCAGGTGGAAAAATCTGAGCTCAAGAACACCAATCAGCCACGAATTCCCTTGGATTATGATCTGGAATCAATCCCTAGCATCCATGGAAGAAGTTGCAATCAAGAAAATGGATGGAAAGTGAAGAAATTGGTGAAACCGAATTCAGTTGCAGGCTATGCAATTTCAATCTCAATCTCTGCTCTCTCCTTCAATCATCACCAACCTTTGCATTGGATCACCTCTACTCAATATATAGATGATGTATGGATAATCTAGAACCCTCTATATCCTTCTAATGAGAGTTTCAATCTCTCATGACATGAGAATTTCAACCATATGCCATGGTGTGCATAGTTCTGCAAACAACTTGAAACCAACCCCATTCTCTTCCAATTTTTCCCCTAGTGACATTTTGAAAGTGTTTAGCTTGCAAGGGGCTTTGGTTATGCCTTGATTCTAGGTTTTGCACATGTTACTTATGATGTAAGTAACTACTTTTTAAAGCAAGTCCACAAATTAGACCTCAACTCAAAAATGTGGCTAAACCAATGTTCTTAAAATGTTTTTTAGAGTCAAAATGATATATTACATGCCTTGGTTTGGATGTGTAGATTGAAAATATCAATTTCCAACTTTGGTTTATTTAACTTATACCCTAATTTTAGGTCATTTTTGCAACTTTGAGCTACAAGCATTTCCATCATCTCATGGCCTCTTTACTAGCCTTAAAACATCATTTTGAACAAGTTTGATGTTTAACATTTTCCCATTTGAAGCTTGGAAATAGGAGTTATGGCCTTATGGTTGAAATGACATGTAATCTCCAAATGACCAAAATACCCTTGACTTGTCAAAGCCATAACTTGAGTTCCACAAATCCTATCAAGGACTTCTATTACTCTATAGAAATCTAAGAGGATAAGGAACAACATTCATGTTGACCAAGAGTCCATAGGAATCATCCTTGTAGGGCAAAAGTTTGATGCAAGTTGGGTAACTTTCAAGCCCCCAAATTCACATACCTCAGATGACCTGTAACTTGTCAAAGTCATAACTTGAGTTCTACAAATCCTATCAAGGACTTATAGTACTAACATTAAAGCTAAGAGCATGCTCTACAACATTCATGTTGGGGGAAAGATGAGATGACAACCACATCTTGAGCTAAATTGCCTTGAAGATAGGGGTCAAACTAGGGGATTTTACACTGTCAAGCCTTAGAAACCCTAGCTTGAAGCCTCTCAAACTCTTCAATCATGATGAGTTGACCTTGGAATCATCCTTATAACATCTCAATGTATCAATACATGATCACATGGCTCTTGGATTAGGTCTCAACCTTGTTCAAATCATCAGTTGACCTATGGTTGACCCAGTCAAACCCTAATTACACCATTCATGGCTGAGTCTTCTTAATCTTGCACAATGACCTGTCTAGGCTTCATGATGGCTTTCAAGACATCTCATAAGCTCTCTCAAGGCTTCAAGTCCACATTCATGGCTTCAGAATCATCTGAGGAGCTCCCACAACTCTCAAGTTAGGAGGCACACTCTCTTGGTTTCAACCACTCTCTCTGAGGATCTTTTAACTTCTCTGACAAGGATATCAACCCTTGAACACTTGAATAAGCTTCTTAGATAGCTTCATAGTCTTGCATAATCCTTGATTGGTAATCATACCTCTTGATCTCCTACACACATGTCAATGAAATGCAAATGATAATGCTAATGTGAATGAAATGAAACACAAGCTAGGTAAAGAAAAGTTGGGCAAATTTTGGGGTGCAACACAGGTGATAAGGGATCTATGGAGATTCTGCTTGAATACCCTTTTGTTTGAGGCGTTTATTTCGCTTCTCCCAGTCCGTCAGCATACACATAGCATATAAGTAGACAAGCATGGCATGTGCATTTTTTTCGCATTCTTTGTATTTGTTTTGTTCTATCGTTTAGGCTATAGTTATCCCTAGGTGTCTGGGTGTGTCTTATCCCTCCACATAGATTCGTCTACCCTAGGCAGAAAGAGCATAATGTTTCATTTTCCCCATGAAGTTCAACCCTCTCGGAAGATGGTTATTTCAGTATAATCCCATCTGAATTCGTACCTCAATGGTTGAGTCTTGCTCGACAGTTTCTCTTCAGTTACTTCCTGAATTGAACTTCGGTCTTTGGCAACCACATCATGGGCATATCCAATCTTTAAAGCATGGATTAAGTGTGCATTTATTTTGCACCATATTCCCCAAGAAGAGTATTCATAAAGACAGACATTTCTTCAACAATAGCACCACAGGATTTTCTCGAACATCTATCTCTTTATTTGAGCAACTCGTTTTGATCAGGATCTTATTCAAAACGACAAATGACATTTTCTACAAGACAGTCCATTCACCCTCAATGGGTCTTTCAACATCATCAAATCATCAAAAGGCATCGCTTCATAAATTCATCAAAGAAGCTTACCGAAGACATTACAAGACATCTCTCTTTATTTGAGAGCTTACAGATTATTTTGCGATTACAAAGATACTCAGCAGGAACGCATTCCCCAGTGAGTTTATCACACAAGTTTATTTCCACCAAGTGACATCTCCCCGAAGAAGTCGAAGAAGTTTATCATATCAGTCTACCTTCATTCGAGAAGACATACATTACAATTCAACCAGCTCACATCTCTCCCGAAGATCCCCGGTGAAGCTTTACAACTATATCTACAATTACATTTACAAATTACATCTACAACAACAGAATACATTACAGATTACATCAACAACAATTACATCTAAAAGTTCTACAACGAACTGCATCTACATTGACAACAACAATTTACATTTACAGTCTACAATGACATCTACAATCTACAAAACTTACAACCCCCCTGTGAAGATGCTCTCACGAGTTTTCATCATTACGGGAGCAGACTGAGACCAGCTCGTGGTTCCCATACCATGATGCTCGGGGAAGTTCTACATCAGAGACTGAGACCACCTCGTGGTTCCCATACCATGATGCTCGGGGAAGTTCTACATCAGAGACTGAGACCAGCTCGTTGTTCCCATACCATGATGCTCGGGGAAGTTCTACATCAGAGACTGAGACCAGCTCGTGGTTCCCACACCATGATGCTCGGGGAAGTTCTATATCAGAAACTGAGACCAGCTCGTGGTTCCCATACCATGACGCTCGGGGAGGTTATACACTTTACTATTCCCAGTTGAATTATAAGAAAGGAAGAGGAGAATAATACAAAAATGAACTATTGACTCAATCAGAAAAGTTACTATGGCTATTATCGTCGTCTGGATTGCTCCATGTTGATAATAATCTATCCTTCGATTACAAGTTTCTCTTATATTGTCTAAATCACCATATCCTTGGCGTACGAGTTACTGCTATACTTCTGGAGATTTTTCATTGGTGGTTGTTTCCTATTCCTGTGGAGTCTCCTTTTATCGAGCCTGTTCTTCCCGTGTTTTATGTCTGGTTTCTCCCCTGTGATATCTTTTCCTCACAGGACCCGTCTGTCTTGCATTTTCATATCATCGCATATCATTTGCATTCGGTGGCCTCTTAGAGCCAAAAAATTTGCACAATGTTTGTATTTAAGTCCCTCCTATCTCGTCGAGACGAAGATTTCAATCTCCCTATCTCCGGATAGAAGTAACTTAAATAGGGGAATCTGTTGCACTCTAATTTTTGACCATAAGATCCCACCTCCTTGAGCATTCCCTTTGCATATCAGTCATCCACGTATAACTAACCATGTTAACCATTTGTTCGTTTTGCTTTATGATGTTAGGTTTGCTACGGAGAATTCCAAAAATCACAAAGGGCCTTTGTATATGGTCCGTGTCTCTCACAAATTATGGAGAAACATGTCTCCCCTTAGATTTTTTAAAATATTCCCCAAGGGAGAGTCAGGGATTTCTACCTACTGGTCTCAGGGACAGTTTTTTGAGAATTGGATATAATTTGGTGGCATGTTAAGATACGAATGGTGTCCTCACTTTCGAAGCTCTAAAGTGGTAGCTCGCGCGACAAGAATGAGATCGTCTTGTGCTTTGAATATAATGAATTTTGTTTGTGGTGTGTGCTTATGGGCCATTTCAAAGAAGATATTAAAGGATAAACTCAATATTCATATATCTATGCAAGTTTTCGAATCTCAGGTCCATTTGAAGTTTGAACTCGGAGGTTCAAGTTACAAAACTTTTCAGGTGATTCATCAAGGGTCAACTTCAAAAGTCCACACCTTAAGGTTCAAATTCAATTTTATTAATCTTCATACCATCACACTATCTTTGTATTATAAATGGGTCACTCAAGTTCATTAAGGTTTAGTGAGAGATGTTTCCAATAAGGCCTCATCATCCCACTCACTCGGTTTTGCATTTGCTTCAAATATTAAATTCAAGAACATCAACGTGAGAGGATACCAATTGAAGTTCTTTTTTTTTTCTCTTCCAAAACTCCAAAACCAACACATCAGTTACAGAAACCTGAACAAGTTTATTGCCACGACAACTGTTTTCTTAAATACATAAGGAATTTAATATATATGCCGAAAAACAAAAAAAAACGCGAGCCTGGTCGCGCGGAGCCTTATTCATTTCCATGGCAAGGATGAATACATATGTTTTAAATTCCTACCATTTGACTCAGAGCAACAATAGGTCCTGAGTTACACTTTTGAAGTATTACAAATCAATTACATTCAATTCTTAACAGCATCTACAAGGTTTCTACCGGCACTTATCGATAATGCCTTAAGAAGTTTTTTTTGCTTAACCAACAACTCTCCGCAGAAAGACCGACAATAACTGAATCTGATGATCTCCCTCAGAGTTGTAACAGTGAGGCCAACAAATACCACCCTCCAAATACTCATAAAGCTGATCAGCGGAGTTACGGTAACCGGACGACGCACCAAATCATCATGTAATTCAGAACATAAAGAAGAAAGAGCAGCTGGGCTACTCTCAAGAGCTTACGAGAGTTTCTCGGTCATCCCGTTCGCGGCAAGTATGAGCTTCCGATACATGACGCTGAGGCCAACGCTTCACCAGCATCTTTCCAACCTGTTAAAGTAAGAAAAACAGCCAGCAATGAGAATACCGTTGAGAGACATGAGTCAAAGCAAATAACAGAACGAAGGGAATTAAAGTTCAGCCCTCAGTTCAGTTCATCATCGGGCGTGAAACTCGAGCGGCTGGAAGGGCAACAACCGAAGTTGCTGCCAACTCCCTACTGAACACCAAACAGCTCTTCGGCAACAGTGTAAGACAAGATAGTATCTGAAATCAAACAGCCCAATATCTTGTCACAAAGAAATCAGTAACAGCGGCATCAGCCCAAACAACTTTAAGCTGCAACAAACTAACAAGTTCAAGGCTACAATCGACCTCAAACAGGAAGAACCAACATCAGTCACAACAAGCAAAGAGAAGCAACACGAGTTTCGACCGACAAATAACAAAGTAGCATCAGCTATAAGCATCACAACTTCGACAACAAGCATCACTTATAAATACCAACATTGCAACAATGACCGCCAACGACGGTTCAGATTCACGAATCATCATCACCGTTTCAGAAGCAAATCTCCAAGCTACAAGCAATAGCAACAATAGATACCAATTGCAAATGGCACCAACCGCAACACAGCAAGCAATATCATTCCAATACCTGCAGACGTCGATTACAAGTAAGACGAGCCAGTTAGCATCTGCCAAACAATTTCAAGAGCAACCATTAACACCACAACATCAACATCCGCATCAACAAGTATGGCAAGCTTCTACACACGGCGACAACGGCCAGTGCATTTCAGCGATAGCAAGACAGCACAATAGCAGTTCAAAAACATATCAGAAGATAATGCCACTACAGTACAGGAACAACATAAGCAGCAAGAAATAAGGACAGCATTAGCGACAACAACGCAACGACATCATTGGTCCAGCCCTTAGTTTGAATCATCATCGGGCAGAAGCAAACAACAACAGAACAATACCAATAGCTTCGATTCGCCACCTACAACAACAGCAACACATTGATAACAAGTTATAACTCATAATTCATGAGCAAAGATGGAAGGGTCTTAACCCTCAGACTTAATTCATCACTGGGCAAGGCTCGAGTAGCCAGGAGGGCAACGAAGAGAATTTGTCGCCGACTCCCTACCAACTCAAGAGTCGAATGACTTTCGAAAACAGCAACGACCACCATAGCTCTCAGCTCAGACGCAACGTCGTCATCGCCGGCTAAGCGCCACCTCAACCACAGCATAAGGGCAAGCTAGTATCTGAACTCATACGAAGTTCCCTGCGAGAAGAGAAGAAAATCATTAACAACAATTCAATGAATTTAGGTATCGCAAAGTCCAGATAAGAAAAGATTAAAACTTTCCAAATCAAGGTCAACACGTCACCGACAGATCAAAGCGAATAAGGAAAGAAATTGAAGGTTGTTCCCCAGCTCACTGAGTGCATCCGACAGATCCAAGCGAAATAGGAAAGGATTAAGCGTTTCTCCCCAAGGCATCAATAGAATCGGACAAGAAATCAACAGAATAGGAAAGTTTTGAACACAATCATCATTGAAGGCCCAACAAATCCCTCTATAAAAAGGGCGATAGAAGTTCATTCAGAGAGAGTCAAAAAATCCACCACCGAAGGAGAGGAAGTAGCGCGCTCAGAAGCTAGCCGAGAAAGCCATCATCGTTGGGGAACTCAGGCTACTCACAAGTCTCATCATTGTCGAGCGAAAGAAGCCAACAAGATCATGGATCGTTTCACAATCTCACCACCGTCACATTCTAGCCGCCGTCAACTGTTGTACTTGGGTAAAAGAATTCATCCTTCTAAAACCTTCTTGCATGTTTGATTTGTGTGTATTTTGCAGGATAAACAAAGAAACCGAGAAACCGAAGGCAAAAAAGGATCGAAGATCACCGAAAGGTGAAGAACGGCGATGGCAAGGCGAAGAAGAATAGCCGCGATTTGGGAATGAATCTGGGGAAGGGACCTAGGGTTTGATCATTGTGGTTCCTTTTCATTTTCGCTATTATTTTGCTGTTATTGTATTGTATTAAATGCACACAACACCATAGCACCTAAACACCTGCACACACGATAACCATCAGCTCCCTCAGTCTCCCATTTTATTAATCATTAATAAGCCTAATCACTAATTTAACCAATTAACCCCTAGAATTATTAACCTGTTTTTAACAAAACATTTATTAATCAAGCCATATAATTTACTTTAATCGATCTCTGATGGTTAATTTTTTTTTTCATTTAGTTTTTTTAATTAAATCAACCTATATAAAATAATATTCCATATTCTCATCATTTTATTTATTTAACATGATTGTAACTTAATTAAATTTTAATAACCCAACTTTTATTATATTAATCAAAACCATTTTTTTTGCACTTAGGATAATTTAGTTATAATGTTAAAACCTTTTTTTAATAACACAACTTTCTATTTAATAATTTGTTAACCCCTTTTTTTAAATTAATCAAAACTCATTTTATATTAATCAATTTATTTTGTTCTAGTTACCAATAATAATCTTTCATCTAAATTAACCTTTATTAATAAAAACTAATAAACCCTTTATTTAAAAACAATCGTTTTTATATATGTAATAACAACCAAACGTACTTTTATTAAGAAAAACAAACAAAAAATAATAATCACTCAGGATTAATGTAATTTTCTTACAAACTAAGTCACCCTTAAACTAACGTTTTCTAAATCAATCTCGTTAATTAATCTAACTTTTTTCCTTAAATCAATTCATCCAAATCAACATCTTCCCATAATTCAAACTAAAAACAATTTAATCAATTAAAAACAATCAACATCGTAAAATACAATCCAAACGTGCCCCCCACTTCACATACACAATTTTCACTTACACCTTAGCGCTTTCATGCGTCCATGTATGGTTTACTTTTCGCAATTTATTTCCTGCAATTTTACATTATCAATTTATATTTTCGCATCGCATCCGTCCAAAGGAAAAACCTACACATGATTCAACAATCGTGTGTAGTGCACATCATTTGCATCATACCCCCGATGATCCTTGATCCCATTCAAGTCGATCTCTAGGACATATCGTACCCCGTAGGAGGACCTTTGTCTTTATCTTTACAACTTAGATACAAACATTCATCAAACAATATTCAAACACCTTAGAGAAAGATGTTAATCACCTTAAGTGAGATAGAACCTCCACCCCACAACAATACAATCAACATGTAGGGACTTTGCCATAAGAGAGATAAAGGTGTACCTCGTAGATCCCTATCCGAGTACGTAAGTCATTTTCTTAAGACGATGTAAAGACTATTTTCCTACAACTTGTGGCGGTTAAATCTCCCTTAAAATGAAGACACATCTCTTCCCCTAAAATCAATCAACCAACTACCCTAAACCCGTAGAAACTTTGACCACAGTCAAAGAACTCCTCAAACCCTTTAGGGGAACTACAGATACTCTGATTCCACTCCCGTAAGGATATGTAGGCATAAGATGCGACATCTTATCGAGTATATTTAGATATAAACCCTTAGGTCTTTTCAACCATTAAGTAGATAAAATCATAACAATAAACAAATATAAAACAAGAGGTTCCTGTAGAGTACTACAGAAACTTAGGATGCTAGTACCTTCCCTAAGTTTAACCAACCCCCGAACCTAAAACTCTCTAAACCTTGCATTTGCATTGCATTGTGGGAATTTCGATCTTTATCCCTTCCTTTGGACAAATCAAAGTTCGGTTGCAAATTGAATTAACGATTCAAACTAATTAATAGTTTGGTATCAAAATTTCACCGCGACAGTTACTGTTGAGAAAATGTTATTATAATATTCTCCTTGGATTATGTGGATAAGTTGTAGTTATATTAACCGTATGAAGGTATATGAAAATGTGTTGAGTTTTTATTTGTAGTAATGATGTTGTCAGTTGTTCTCTGACATGAAAATGCTGTTGAGTTCTCAATTGTAGAGACGAGGTTGTTTTTAACTGTTCTCTGCGAAAATGTGTTAGAGTCTTATTCATAGGAACAATACTGTAGGTAGTTCTCTGATATGAACATATTGAAATGGTGATTCCATAATATATGCAAAATGTGATGTTTCTGTTATGGATAATTGGTTGTAGGCGTGATGCCTTGTTGCACAGTTGTTGTTGTTGTGTTATAGTCCATAATAGTTGCATCTCATAGCATATCATTTGGCTTGGATTGGCGACGATTGTGTCTTTAATGACAAAATAAAATGATTGTGGAGAGTTGTCTCCCAAATGATTGTGGAGAGTTGTCTCCCGAATTATTGTGGAGTGTTGTCTCCCGAATTATTGTGGAGTATTGTCTCCCGAATTATTATGGAGAGTTGTCTCCCGAATTATTATGGAGTGTTGTCTCCCAAAATGGTACCACATGCATATGCACAGTCGAGTTGCATTGTTGAGTCACATTGTTGAGTTGTGTTGTTGAGTTGTTTTGATGAGTTGCTGAGATATGATGATAATTGTTGTGGTTATGAATAAAGGGTGGTTGTAGTTCATTATTACTAATATTTATGCGAACTGCTGGAATTATAATGTTGTAATAATATTCTGACATGACTTTTATCATGCCTTATGTTATATTGTTGATATCTCACCCTTTACGTTGTATGTTACCTCCGTTGGTGGTAATTTGCAGGAAACTCGAAAGAAAGTGTCGCTTTATGTTTAAGGTCGTTGGTCGCTCTGATACCAATATTGTAACACCCCACTTTAAACTATCACGGAAAAATAAGATAAACAACATAAACAATTCAGAGTGCAGGAAATAAAGTCTCATGACGACCGTCATGGATGTCACGACTGTCACGGTCATGACGAGCGTCAAGGTCATGACGAGCGTCAAGGAGCTGTGATGACCGTCACACTCCCAAAATCTGAGACGCATCAGAGGTGTCACATTTCAACTCTTAACCAAAACACATACACCTGCAAAAGGTCATTTACTAACATACGTAGCACTCTGGGGGGGAGGAATGAACGATTAATGTTATTGTTTTAATTGAATTCCTTGTTGCTGAATTTTATTAAGTACTATGGAAAATAGATTGGTTGTTTCTGATAATGCCAAATGTTGCTTGGATGCCTAGTTGTTTTAGTGAATTGATGCAAGATAATTACTTGCTGAATTTTAATGGAATTTAATTATTACGAATCGTTGGAAGTGTATTATAACATGTCGTTTTATGATTAAAATATTAAACAAATTATCGTTGTTTGTTCATCCGAATTTCGTGCTACGTATGTTAGTAAATGACCTTTTGCAGGTGTATGTGTTTTGGTTAAGAGTTGAAATGTGACACCTCTGATGCGTCTCAGATTTTGGGAGTGTGACGGTCTTCACAGCTCCTTGACGCTCGTCATGACCGTGACGGTCGTGACATCCATGACGGTCGTCATGAGACTTTATTTGCTGCACTCTGAATTGTTTATGTTGTTTATCTTATTTTTCCGCGATAGTTTAGAGTGGGGTGTTACAATGTAAGCAAACATGAATATGCAAGAACATCACCACTATGGACAACAACACATAAGTGTGCATCCAAGTGGAAAACAAACACAAGTCGATGAAGTCTCGATTAAACAACCAAAACAACGACATATATCCCAAAACATTTCACTTTTAATGCATCATATTGAACTACGATGATTCGATGTGAAACAGTACTCAAACAAACAAGAAAAACAGCAAAAAGACCTACTGGAACAATGTTAATCGGTTAACGCCAAAGGTTAACCGATTAACCACTTTAAAATGTCTTAAAATATGGAAATTTGTATATGTTAATCGATTAACACTAGGAGTTAACCGATTAACACCTTGAAAACATTGAAAATTTTGAATATCTGAAATGGTTAATCGGTTAACCAAATGTGTTAACCGATTAACACTGTGCCAACAACATAAAAACAGCAACAGGACAACATTTTCAGCAAATAAGCACTTATCCGATCAACTGGATGATCGCATAATCACTTAATCACGAAATTAAACCAGCAAATCATGAATCAACTAGCACGTAAATAGATTAACACAACCAAATCATGAATCAAACAGATCAAATTAACCAAAAGTTAATCAAGTATGAAAATCCACATGATTATGAAAATAAGCTAAAAACAGATTCGGATCAAGAATTTCCAACCTACGAAGCGAAGATTTGCTCCGGTTAGTGTTGATTCACTGGAAATAACATATCAAAGCAAGAAAACTGTAGATTCTTCGAGATCCAAGTATGTTCTTGTTGTAGGAGTGAGGATTCACCAAGATCAAACCAAAATAAGCTAAATAATCACTTCTAAAATAACTTCCAGATTCAGATCCAATTTTGCACGAAAATTGGATGAATAAATTGATTCAATGGAGAGAATGGATGAAGGTTTAGCTCTTAGAAATCAAGGATTCCAATGAAGAATCAATGATTTCAATGAGAAGAGCTTTGGTGAGGGTTTTGGAAGTTGAGAGGAAACTTGAGAGAATTGAGATGAATTCTGAAAATGAGAGTGAAAAATGAAGATTCCCTTGCTTTAGTTTGGAGTGGATCACTTAAATATCACTTAGGCTTGGATCCAAATGTAAGGTTTGGAATATGGTTTGTGAAATTTGGTTTGGAATGAGGAATGGGCATTTGGAGTGAAAATGAAATTAACCAAATTTCAAATAGGCTTTAGATCTTTCCCAAAGTGAAAATCAGATTTGCACATGACCAAAATTGGACCCCAAAGTGGCTTGCATTGAAAATTCACGTGCAGACGCAAAATCTGCACTAGTTAATCGATTAACCATATAGGTTAATTGGTTAAAACCCTCAAAACTTCAGATATGACCTGATTTTGACTTGGTTAATTGGTTAGCACCTTCAAAATTTGAATTTTGGCGCCTTTTGGAGGGAAATCTGCCCGTTTGCCCGTTTCTTGTCGTTTTGAGCTCTGTTCAACTTCTGAAACTTGCTTTTGAATATCATAACCATGAAGATGCTTGAGATAGCATGAATGCTGCTTTTTGAGCTGAAAATACTCTACAAAATAAAATAAAATCGGTCGCCCGACCGCTGGTAAAATAAATGCCAGAGCCTCTGATGCTCACTGTTCAGGTTCATGCACTGAGATGAAAGCTGAGCCACGGGAAAACCTTGATCCCCTGTCTCAAGGATGAATGCTATGCGATGCAGAAATGCGAAAATGTAGAGAAACAAAAGCCAGGCGCTGCTAAAACGAAAAGGTAAATTTTGGGGTGCTACAGAAAGCAGTTTCAATTGCGTCTTCGTCGGCTTCTATGTATCTGAAGGAAGACAAGTTACTCACCATTAGATCTTCTTCTCCATGAATTATGACCAACTGGTCATTGGCGACGAATTTCATTTTCTGATGTAGAGTGGAGGTGACAGCACCTGCTGTGTGTATCCATGGCCTTCCCAGTAGAAAACTGTAGGTTGGGCTAATATCCATCACTTGAAAAGTGATTTCGAAGATCTGAGGGCCTATCATGATTGGTAGATCAACTTCCCCTATTATCGTTCTTCTTGAGCCGTCAAAATCCTTTACCACTAAAGAGGTAGGTCTCATTTCAGCTCCTTAGTATGCTAGTTTAGCTAGAGTCCTCTTAGGCATCACATTGAGCGTAGATCCTGTGTCAACAAGTACTCTAGCTAGAGTGTCCTCTTCGTACTTGATAGATACATGCAAGGCACGTTTGTGCTTACGCTTTTCAGCCGTCAAATCATTATCGTCAAAGCTCAAAGTGTTGCAAGCTGTGATATTTGCAACAACTGAGTCAAGTTGCCCCACTGTGATGTCCTTTGTAACTTGAGCTTGCGTCAATATTTTCATCAAGGCTTGACGATGCGCAAGAGAGCTTAGCAGTAGCGACATGATGGAAATCTTAGACGGTGTTTGATTAAGTTGGTCCACCACTCGGTAGTCACTTCGGCGGATGATCCTTAAGAAATCTTCCTCATCATCTTTCAGGGACTCATTTCCTTTTCCGATGGGTTCTTTAGAAATTACTTCTTTTGGAACAACTTCCTTAGGAACAGCGGTAACGACTTTAGGAATGGCAGTGGCTGACTGAGGAACCATGGGACATGCTCGAGGCAGATACACTCAACCACTTCGGGTCATTCTTCTTGCCCCAGCAATGTTGGTGAGATTTTCATACTTCTTCCCCATAACATCATTGCACCATGAACAATCTTATTTGGGTGTTACAGCTCTTGGGTGAGGTCTGAACTCTCTTCTTGGCTCGAACCTAGGTTGGTCCTTTCCAAACTTGGGCGCCGGATCGTCACGGAATACTGGCCTGACAACCATGTGTCTGGTTGTGTTATTATTGTTATCTCTGAAGACAACCCTCTTGCTAGGTTCTTCGGGCATGTAAATTATTGAAGTTCCACTGAGTTTCAACACTGCTATAGTCCCTTTGACTTAGAAGTCTTCAACACCTTGCTTCATAGGAAGACGGCTGGATTGATTCTTTCTCTTGATGACGTACTAGGGTCAAATAATCGCTCATAACAGATACTTTGCCTTGGAATTTTGCCCCTAACTTTTGCCTTGATTTCCCTTTCGGGTTTTCAATCCATCGAGACGCCCTTTTTTGCCTGAGCCCCCCTTTCGGGTTTTCAACTCAGCGGGCTTATTCTTTATTTTTTATCTTATCCCTAATTTTTGCCTGAACTGCCCTTTCAGGTTTTTGGTCCACCAGGATAGCCATTTTTTTGCCTAAGTCGCACCTTCAGATTTTCGACTTAGCGCCTTTATTATTCCACTTTTTTAGGCAAAGTATCGTTTGACCGAATCCGCATTCACTGGGTAAGGTAACTCCTCCCCATCCATAGTTGCGAGCTTTAGAGCACCACCAAAGAATGCTTCTGTTACAACATATGGGCCTTCATAATTCGGCGTCCACTTGCCCCTAGACTCATTGTGCATAGTCATGATCCTCTTGAGCATTAAGTCCCCTTGTACAAATGTCCTAGGATGCACTCTTTTATCAAATGCTCTCTTCATTCTTCTCTGGTAAAGTAGACCGTGACATATGGCTGCCAAGTGCTTTTCTTCAATAAGATTGAGTTCCTCAAACCTTGTCTTCACCCACTCGGCTTCATTAAGTTCAGCTTCCATCAAGCCCCTCAGCGAAGGGATTTCAACCTCTATTGGGAGAACTGCTTCCATGCCATAAACCAACGAATAGGGAGTTGCCCCTGTTGAAGTTCGTATTGAGGTACGATATCCATGTAGCGCAAAAGGTAACATCTCATGCCAATATTTGTACGTGACCACCATTTTCTGGATGATTTTCTTGATATTTTTGTTGGCTGCTTCTACGACTTCATTCATCTTGGGTCTGTATGGTGTTGAGTTATGGTGTTCTATCTTGAAACTAGCGCATAACTCGTCCATCACTTTGTTGTTGAGATTCGACCAATTGTCAGTGATGATATGATTAGGCACTCTATATATGCATATAATGTTGTGCTTCAAGAAGCGAGCGACCACTTGCTTGGTAACGTGGGCATATGAAGCGGCCTCAACCCATTGGGTGAAATAGTCTATGGCCACTAGTATGAAACGATGTCCGTTCGATGCCTTCGGTTCAATCATCCCAATCATGTCTATTCCCCACATGGAAAAGGGCCATGGTGAAGTCAAGACATTCAACGGTGTAAGAGATACATAAATCTTGTTGGAATAGACCTGGCACTTGTGACAAGTTTGAGCATGATGGTACCAATCGCCTTTCATGGTGAGCCAATAATAGCTTGCTCTCAATATTTTCTTTGTCATTGTATGTCCATACGCATGAGTTCCAAAGCAACCCCCATGAATGTCCTTTAGGATTTGTTTAGCTTGGTGTTTCTTTACACATCTAAGCAAGACCATGTCATGGTTGTGTTTGTATAATACATTTCCGTTGAGGAAGAAGTTAGACGCCAATCATCGCAAAGTTCTTTTGTCAATACTCAGGGCTCTTTCAGGATATTCCTGCTTTTCCAGATACCGCTTTATGTCATAAAACCACAGCCTCTCGTCTGATTCTTCTTCAACGGTCAAGCAATGTGCAGGCTCTTTAAAGCGTCACAAATCAATAGACGGACTATGATTAGGCCATATCAACTTGTACATGGATGTCAGAGTTGCCAAAGCGTCAGCCATTTGATTTTCTTCTCTGGGCACATGAGTGTTGCACCCTAAAATTTGACCAACAATTTCTCGTTATTTGGCTTATGTTTCGACTCATTTTGCATTTTGCATTTGCATACCGCGTACATTGCATTTTTTCGGCCAGATTGATTTTATCGGGATTACAGCCATCTTCTCACGTTTCAGGCAGTTCGAACCAGTTCGAGTACGGAGATTTATTTTGGGAGATGTGCTCTTCCCAGTGTTTTCAGCTTTCGCTGTTATTTTTTAGGATATTTCGGTGTCCGGTTTTTACCGTTTATTTCGCTATATTCTCGCATTTTTTTTATAATTGATTTTCATTGCATTTTCTAGAATTTTTCCTTAATTTTTGACTTTAGAAAATAGATTTTAAATAGTTTTTAGAGGTTAATTGTTTTTCTAGAATATTAAATAGATTTTAAATAGTTTCTAGATATTAATTGAATTGTTTTTCTAGAATAATTTTTAGATATTATTAGGTATTAATAGTTTTTTCTATTTTTCATAGGTTTTATTTCTAGATATTAATTTGTTTAGGAATTAATAGATGTTAATTCTTTTTTAGATATTAATTGATTTGTTTTAGAAATTAATAGATGTTATTTCTTTTTTAGATATTAATTGATTTGTTTTAGAAATTAATAGATTTAATTCTTTTTTAGATATTATTTGAATTGTTTAGAATATAATAGGTTTTATTAATAGATTTTAAATTCTTTTTAGAATTAATTCTTAGATGTTAATTGGGTTTTAATCAATTTTGATTAGTTTTAATTAGCAGTTAATTGAGTCTTTAATCAGGTCTTAATCATCATTAATCATCTTAATTGCATTATTTGAGTTTTTAATCAGTTTTTAGCCAATTCGTGGGCCAAATGTCCGTTTGGGGGCCCATTGATCCAGTTCAGTCCATGATACATGTCAGTATATAAGGATCCCCACGTTTCTCTCTCTCTTCCCGCCACATCACTCCCCACTCACTCCATCTCTCTCTGTGCATGGCTGACATATCACTATCCACCTGTCCCATTCAGCCCCTCTCACTTCCCTCCAGCGCGCCACGTAACCCTCCCAGCGCCACCTCACACGACCGACATGCAAACAGCCGGAGCCCCTCGCCGGCAAAATCACTCACAGCCAAAACAAGCCGCAACTGTCGCCGGAAACTGCAACTGTCACCAGAAAGTTCATGCTCTCGCCGGAAAACGCATGAAGGCACCAGAAACTGCATACGATCTTCATCGTTTTTTCCAGTTTTGTTCCTCAATCAACATGCAACCATAGCAGATTTTCCAGAACTTCATCACCTTCGTTGAACCTCCATAGAAATCCATGAACCTTCATCCTTGTTCATGATTTTTTCCAGATCCTCAAGAACTTGTAACAATTTCCCTAGATTTCCACCAGTTTTTGCATACGAGTTGTTCTCCCAATTTCATCATGTGTATCAAGAACCACGAGATCCATCAAGATCCCCCCGGAAGTTCAACAGAAACTCATAGTCTTCTTCATCCAAAATCTGGATCCAGAAACTTTCGTAGATCTTCGTATCATCAACCTGTCCTCAAGATCTTCATCTTCTTCGTGAAGATCCTCAAGCTTCATCATCGTCTTCGCATGCAATTTTCCAGAAATTGCAACAACCTTCAAGATCTCATCAACTTCGTCTCCATCGTTTTTCCAGGTTCATCTCAACTTCACAAATCATTCATCAATTCTTCGTCAAGATCTTCGTCGAGATCTTCGTTAAATCTTCGAACGAGCTCCTTCGCAACAACACATCTCCATATCCCCAGCTTCATCCATGGATTTGCAACGAGCTTCAGAGTTTTCAACATGCAATTCCAATCTCCAGAGGAGAGCGAGAGAAGTTTGAGACGAAGCAAAGAGGAATTGTCTTCGAGGAATAGATGTAGGGAGATGAGGTGGAGACGGTGGGGAACAGACTCAAGATGGAAAAGGAGGTGAAAGAAGACGGCGGCGGCTGGTGAGGCTGAGTGAGAGAGAGAGAGAGAGAAGAAGTTAGGGTTTCTGATTGGAGTTTGGGAGAAGGAAGAGGAAGGGTCCTCTTGGGCCGGTTTGGTTTATGGGCCTTGGCCCAACGGATTTTTTCCGGTTCACACCCCTTTTTCCTTTCGCGCCCCCTGCTCGTTTTTTTTTAGTATGGGCTGAACCAGCAAGCCCTAAGCCCAATTGGCTTTACTGGACCGCTTCCATGTTACACCCTTCGTTTCTATTTCGTACCCTTTGTCCCCCTTGTTTTTTTGGTTTTTTTGGCTGATGTATTGTGGGCTGGGCCTAATTGCTTTTCTGCTGTACTTTACACCCCTGTTTAGCTGATGTAACCCCCTTCCCTTTATTTTTTGCTTTCGTATTGGATATTGCCTTGTAATAGATTCTAGTTTTATTTCTATTTTTCTTTTAGGAATTATAGTTTTATTTTTTCCTTTAGAATATTATGCATATTTTCTAGCATAGAATTTATATTCTATTTTTTAGGTATTATTTTCCTTGTAGGGAATTATAGAATATATAGATATTGTATATAGAATTTTCATTTCTATTTTCTTTGTAGGAAATTATAAAATATTATAGAGTTTTACATAGGATTTTATATTCTATTTTTCTGTATGCAATTTCCTTTTAATATTTCTTTAGAGTTTTCTCTTAGGAATTTATTTTCAATTTTAGGAGTAGAATTTTATTTCCATTTGTTATTGGATTTCTCTCCTCGTTTCTCTTCTGCTATCTGATTTTACTTTGATTTTATTTTGTGTTGGCCGTGTGACATGATTCGATTGGAGAATGATTTTCGATATCATTTCTCTATCTTGTCTTTGATATGGATATCAATACACTACCTCTTAGAGTTTGATTTCTCGTATAAGTCAAATCATGACGGTTTAGCGTTACATTGATTCTGATTCGAAACGTCATCATCAAGGATCCAGAGAGGAGAAGATTAGAATGGAGCTTGCTCACAATGTCAAGGGCCAACGGAGCCGCTTCGTTCGATAGCATCTTTCTTATTCAAGTCTTCGTGCAACCGTCGAGTGTTGTGAGTTGTAGCGTTAGATACGTAGGAAATGGTGATTGAGGGGTTTCCTCTCAATCGTCTAGAGTGTTTAGTGTAGCACCCCTGTGGTGATATACGAGACAGTCTCTCCTACGCCTTAGGTTCTTGCGTGTGTGTCCCGAGTTCCTTCCCGTTTAAGCGTGTTAAGCCTGCTTCCTCTTTGTTCTCGCCCCCACGCGATCGAAACCCTTTTCTCTCGTATCCTGGCGATTGAGACCCCTTATCTTGCCCCTGTGCAATCGAGACTTGTTTTCCATAGTTTGCTGAACTACAGTGGCTCTGATTTCTCATACCAGACGAGAATATGTAGGCATAGGATGCGATATCCTAGCGAGCACATTAACAACTAACTTCTCTGTTCTCTCGCTGCCGTGCGATCGAGACTTTCCCGCTAACGACTAATCTTCCCTTTCTCTTGCCCTAGCGCAATTGAGACTAGACCGTAGTTCTAGTTCCCGTAGGTTCCCATACCTTAAAACCAACGACATACTACGTCCGTTCTACCGCAAACAGGTAACGCCTAAGTCTCCAATGGTCGAGCAACATACACCTAACAGCTAGAATGCGTACGCTAGTATCGTCAACCTTTTCTCTCACCCCCGTGTGATCGAGAACACCCTGTTTACCTGTAGTTATCCGAACTACGTTTACTCTGATCTTTCATGCCGTGTGAAAGTACGTAGGCACGAGATGCGATATCTCGGCGAGCAACCTTCCCCCGTTTTTTCACCCGTAGTTAGGCGAACTACGTTGACTCTGATTTCTGGTTCTCTGATGAGAATACGTAGGCATAAAGCGCGATGCTTTGCCGAGTCATTTTCTTTTCCTTTTCAGACCAGACTTTTAGCTTAGATAGATAACCAACCCGTCAGATAAACACAACAAGCATGGATCCCATCGAGTACGATGGACGTGAGGGGTGCTAATACCTTCCCCTCGCGTAACCGACTCCCGAATCCAGACATGGTTACGATAACCTTGTCTTATACCTTTTCGTCAGGTTTTTTCCGATCGTTTCCTTTCCCTTTCTGTGAGATAAATAACAAAAGGTGGCGACTCTTCTGTTTTACCGGCACCTTATTTTCACGGTAGCGACCAGCTGGCGACTCTGCTGGGGACTCTGGTTCCCTGTGCGAGTCAATCCTAGCGCTTGCTTGTTTATCTGTTGGGTTTGCGTTTATTTATTGCATTTTACTTTCCGAACTTTATTTTTAGTAATATGATGAGTGATAAGCCAGACCCAGGCTTGAGTGTATACCTAGCATTATTTGTGGAAAGTAATGGGCGCGTGGATGCTTTGCATGTACTAGTGTCTCGCAAAATCCACGCTCAGAGGAGATTCTCCCGGTTGACTTCTTTTCCAGCCCTTTGGGATTGAGGGGTTGTTGGTTTGGAGGGTTATCGACTCTGGGGGCCGATCATTTGGGATTCAGCTAAGTGAGGCCGCTTCAAGAGATGATGATGCCACACCTTCCTGGGTATTGTATCATCGTTCCTCGAAAGTCTGTGACGCTGATGAACGCATAGGATGTCGAACCTTTGTCAGTTTAGGTCCATACCCGTGAGTGGGAGGGTTTTGTAGGAAACTTGACTTCCAGCCAACCCGGTATTTTGGTTTTCTCTCGTCAGCGCGAACTTATCCCGTCAGCAGCACAGCAGTAGTCAGAGCTTTGTGGGGGCTGTGATCCCGTGTTTGTTGCATTCTTGCATTGCATTTCATGTGCATCTTATGCTTGCATGTCCATCCTCGGTCGGAACAAAAAGCTTACTCGTCTTTTGTCCAACTCGCAGTTGAGTTCCCGACATTCGCATTGGACTTGAATCAACTTCAGGATCATGAACTCAGAAGAGCAGAACTTGGTTGTTACCAGGGCCGAGTTTGAATTGCTGAAGGATCAGTTGAGTCAATTCATGGAAGCTGTGGCAGCTATGACTAGAGATGAGGCTAATGATCAGAGGATCCCGGTGAACAATGTTGCTAAAGCCCAGCCTGTGCAGATTCCTGTCAGAGATAAAGATGCGTCTTCTCTCCATGACACCGACTATCAGAATTTCATTTTCCCTGTGCCAGATCCTCAGAGGATTGTTCCGAAGCTTGATGCTGAGAACCCGCAGACTCTTGAGTTTATGAGAAGATATTAGTTGTTGGAGGAAAAGGTTGCCACCCTGATGAGTAAGAATACTCTTAACCCGAATGCTTCAAGCATGTGTTTGGTGCCAGGTCTTGTGATGCCTCCGAAATTCAAAATGCCGAATTTTGAGAAGTACAAAGGGGATAGTTGTCCGAAGCTACATTTGGTTATGTTCTGCAGAAGAATGACTTCACATGTTACCAATGACAAGCTTATGATTCACTGTTTCCAAGATAGTTTGATCGGAGCATCTTTGGATTGGTACATGCAGTTGGAGAGTGATAGCATCAAATCATGGTCGGATTTAGCCAATGCCTTCGTGAAACAGTACAACTACAACCTGGATATGGCTCCTAGTCGTGTGCATTTGCAAGAATTATCTCACGCGGAGAAGGAATCCTTTAGGGGGTATGTGCAGAGATGGAGAGAATTGGCTGCTCGTGTTCAACCACCGCTTCTAGAGAGAGAAATGGTTGACCTCTTCTTGGGTACTCTGAAGGGCCGTTATTATGACATATTGTTCAGTTGTGGAATGGCAAGCTTTGCGGACTTGATAAGAATAGGAGAGCTTGTTGAGAGAAGGCTCAAGAATGGAAAGACGCGAGATACTCCTTATATCCCAGTTGATAAGAATGAATCAATTGTCAGTTCCTAGGAGGAATGGGAAGGAGGAAGTGATGTTGTCTCAGAATCTCTAGCATCTCAGGCTAGGTTTTCAGACGCTTCAAGTGTTCAAAGTCAGCGGTCATATCGTCGTCAGCTGCGTCAGCACGCCCGACGAAGACCAAGGTGTTGCACCCTAAAATTTGCTCAACCTATTTCACCTGATTTGTGTTTTAATTGCATTATCATCTGCATAGTAAATCATGTACATAATCTAATCATTTGCATAACATAACATAGCAAGTCATTCAACAGGGAATCAAGTGCCATTCTTATCTAAAGAAGCACATCAAGGGTTTTTATGCAAGCTTAAGACCATCCAAGTCATCAAGAAATGTTTGAGGCTTTGAGAAGTTTGAGGGTCAACCAGTGGATTTCTCTCCTAACTGGGGGTGTATTGAGAGTCATCAATGGGGAGTATGAGCTATGAATTGAGGGTATGGAATGGGTACAAAGCTTATGAAATGCCTAGAGAGTCATATTGGAGATAAGACAAGTCATTGGTTCAAGCACAAGAGCCACAGTTGAAGTGCAGTCAACTAGGGTTTCACCTGGGTCAACCCTAGGTCAACTGAGTGATTGAAGAGCATCAAGGCTTAATTGGAGGTTGTGGGATTCATGAATTGATATGTTGATACATGTGTGGTGTTGTGCCAAGGATCAATCAAAGAGAATCAAGAGTGGGAGGAGTTACCAAATTAGGGTTTTAGTGTATAATCCCCTAATTTAGGCCTCACTTCCAAGCCAGATAAGTCAAAATGCAAGTTTCAAATGGATTCTTGGACAACATGAAACTTGTATAGCTCTTCAATATCTTTAACTTTAGTACTAGAAGTCTTCAAGAAGATTTGTAGAACTCAAGTTATGGTTCTTGCAACTTATGGGTCATCAGAGGACACTGAAATTTATCTGTGAAAGTCACTTGACTTCCAAGCAACTTTTGCCCATGAAGGAGTTTTCAAATGGATTCTTGGCCAAAATAAGAGTTGTAGATCATGATCTTAGCTTTCCATAGAGTACTAGAAGTCCTCAAGAGGATTTGTAGAACTCAAGTTATGATCTTGGCAATCCAGGGGTATTTTGGGAAAGTTGAATTATAGGTCATTTTTCAACATAGGTCAAAATCTCTATCTTCCACTCCTCAAAATGATGTTTTTGGGCTAGGTAAGAGGTCATGAGTGATTGGAAAGGCTTGCTTCACAAAATCACAAAAATGACCTAAAATAAGGGTGAATTTTAAATGAATAAAGGGTGAAAATTGGGATTTTTGATTTACAAATCCAAACCAAGCCATATGACATACCAATTTGATTGGAAAACATATTTTGAAAACATTGACATTGCCACAATTTTGAGTTAAGGATTAATTCAAGGACTTCCTTTGAAAAATGGTTACTTACAACATAAGTAACAAATGCAAAACCTCTTTGCAAGGCATAACCAAGGCTCTAATGAATCCTAACACATTCAATTTGTCATTAGGAGAGAATTTAGGTCAGAATGGGGTGCAAATGCAAGCTTGAAACTCAGCTACCATAGGTGAATTTCTCATGACATTTTCAAGAGCAAGAGATGGTGAATTTCTCATTAGAGCTTTCCAGAAGTTTCTAGATTGATCATACACATTCTATATAAGGATTAGAAGAGGTTCAAAGCATTGGTTGGTGGGAATTGAGGGAGAATAGAGAGATTGAGTTCTGAACTTCCTTCTTGCAAACAGAATTCGATTACAAGCTTTTTCTCCATTTCAATCCAAATTCTTGTTTGCAATAGCTTCCTCTGGTGTTGGTGATTGATTCCAGGTCAAATTCAAGGCAAGAGCATTGAAGAATCGTGCATTGGCATTTGGTGTTCTTCATCTGCAACTCAGAATCGGGTTCAAGAATTCAAGGCATTTCAATCCATTTGGCTGCATACAGAATCTTCCTTGGATGCTAGTGAAGTAATCTGGAGACTATTGAAGGTTGATTTGAAGATTTGATCACTCTGTTCACACGATTTTTTCAGGTATGTAAACTTCAATCCATGGCTTGGTGTAGGCATAATCTTTAGGTTTTAGGTGGTTAGATAGCATGTAGATGATTGTAGGAAGCTTTCTGGTAGCATTAGGATTGATTTAAAGACAAAAAATAGGATGGCACCATTTCTGTTCATGCTTGTATCTTCGTGTTCTTGGTGTTATAATTATGGTGTGATAGTGGAATTTGCTCAGTGTGAAGTGGTGATGAGTTTGGGATGATCAATTTTAGGTTTAGTGAGTTTTGGTTCTTGACCAAATTCTGAAGTTGCAATCGTGTTTGAGAGTAGAGAGTGATTCAGTGTTCATAGATTACATGGTTAGATTCCTGGTAGAAAATGGAGTAGATTAGAGCTTTTAGTTTTGATTTTTGGTGAAGTTTTGAGAGAATACGAATTGGAGAAGATGATGTTCATAATTCTGTTTCCATGGCTGGTTTCCCTCCAAGAAGTGTTTGAAGGTTGAAGATAACCTTAGAGCCCTAGGATCTGCGTATGACTTTGACCAAAAATAGGATCTAATGGCCAGGCTTTCGTTTCAGTTTGTGAAGAGCTTTCTGAAGATCAAAACGCACAACACCACTTACTAGTAGCAATGGGCTTAAGTGACTTTAATGATACCCACACCCCCTTTGATAAGCCCAATAGGATTTGTACTGAATTCGCTTGCTATTTGAACCACGCTTTTCTCAATTTCTTTCTATTTTTTTTCATTTAATTGCTGATTGTCTTGGGCTTAAGTGAGCGCTTCGTATGCGCACCCCCTCCTGAGCCCATTCAGTTTTTACATTGGTTTGGATTGCTATTTGACACACACGCATATCCATTTCATCATGTTTTCTTTATTTTTACATCATTTTTTAGGTTCTTTGAAAAATCATAATAAATTGAAAACATAATATTTTTAGATGGGAGTTTTTTCCTCATTTTCATTAAAACATTAAGAAAATAATGAAACAATAAAAATGACATTTCATGCATTTTTCTATTGCTGGTGTATTTTTACTTTTAGTGGCTTTTATTTCATTTCATTTTGTACATATTACTTGCTGAATTTAGTATGACCATTTTATTTCACATTTCGATGTAATTCTTTTTTCCATAGCTAGTATATAGTATTAGGTTCCCCCTGGAATTTTATCACATTTTTGTGATTTAATTTTAGTTAGTTTTGAACCATAAACTTTAGGGTGATTAGGATTAGGGTTTACCTTGACATAGGTGCATTTCAACACATAGTTTTGGGGTTTTAAGATTGATTTAAGTCTTGGGGTTTATATAGGGTATAAGGTACCTAGTTAGGATCCATTAGAAATTAATATAGGATTTTATGATGAGTATTCCCATTTTATCTGATTTTTTGCAAATTGGGTGATATTGGTGTGCTTTCCTCTTGGGATGTTGTTTTGTTTGTTGGGTTTTGGGCATTTCAATTGGGTGTTGGGCTTGAGTTTTGCCCGATAAAGCTAGTGAAGACCTTGGAGATGATTGGAGACAAATAATGGAGCTTGGAGCATGAAGAATCTTATCCTGGAAGGTTGCTAATGAAGACTTAGGAGATAGGAGATATAGGGAGAACTTTAGAGTAGACTGATTTCTTCTGTCAAACATAGAGAGCTTCTTGTGCCTCTATTCCATCCTATGACACAAGGTCCCCCAAAGAAGTTCCATATCTCCTTAGGAGAGATGTAGAGCATGCTTTGATTGGGTAGAACCTTGAGGATACCTCTCCCTTGCTATGATAAGATCTTAGTGATTTCCCTGGGTTATCATTAAGCCTCTTAACATTCCAACTTCATCTATTAAGTTGATTCTCTCCTGTGAGTGTTTGCCTTGGAGATGGAAGCCTATTGAAGATGAAGTTCATTGAAGACTGGTGAAGATGAAGCTTGTACCTGTCAAAGCTGGGTATCTGTTGAAGACTAGGGTTTTGCTGCCAATTGAAGCTGTCTATTTGTTGGGATTCAGTGCTTGCTAAAGCTGGAGATTATTGGAGATAAGAGCTTATCTGAAGTTTGAATATCATTGAAGGGTGAAGATGGGGCCTTGCTGGGAGAAGTTGTTACTGTCAACCTTGGTGCCGTTAATCAACTGTAGCTGTCAGAGTTGCTGCTGTTGAGCTGTTACTGTAGGAGTTGGTGTTGCTGTCAGAGCTGGTGTTGGGTTTTATTTTTCTATTCCTGTATTGATTGTTGGCTTGTTCAGCTTGCCCCTTAGGATTGAAGTGAAGCTGTTTCACTTTGCCTATTGTTTTCTCAGGTTCGAGGTTGAGTGGGACTCCCTTGCCTCGCTTGTACTGCTGCATCTCATGCATTTTACTGTTTACTGTATATGTTGTTTCTTTTCCGTTCATCCCCTAGGATCTCTGATTTCCTTTGTGCAGGAGGGAATTATGACAGACATTAGGTTGTAATCCATGCATGATAACATTAGGGTAGTTTTATTCCCATTTCAAACCTTAGGTTTTTAGAGTTCTTTCTCTTCTATCTCAAAGCAATTCAAAACACAGTAATAAGGATGATCGACGTCGTACGCTACGAGCCTTAAGCCATTTGGGAGAGGATTGCTGGAGGGTCACTCTTCAGTAATCTGATTGCTTAGTGTGTTACCCTTAGGGTGACATACGACGTGGTCACTCTCAAATCATAGTCTCTAGTGCGTCAGAGATTGCAAACACCATAAAAAACAGTTCTTGCGTAAAAGACTGAAAACAAACATCAAAGTGTCATTTTTGTCCGCTTGGACTCTTAATCAGGAGAAAACATTTCAAAAAGGATCTAAAAAACTGTCAGACAAATCTGTGTCTTCCGTAGCCCGAACTACGTTTGCTCTGATCTTTCATGTCATATGAAAGTACGTAGGCATAGGATGTCGTATCCTAGCGAACAACCTTCCCCTCCTTTCCCGTAGGTAGGCGAACAACGTTGACTCTGATTTCTCGTTCCAGACGGGAATACGTAGGCATAAAGTGTGATACTTTGCCGAGTCATTTTATTTTCTTTTAACCCTTGACCCCTAGAGTAGATCGAATAACAATCCGTACTAGAAAACAAGCGTGGATCCCGTCGAGTACGACGGACGTGAGGGGTGCTAATACCTTCCCCTTGCATAACCGACTCCCGAATCCAGGATTTGGTTGCGATGACCATTCCTTTCCCGTCTTTGCGGTAGGTTTACTTTGAGCGTTTCCTTTCCCTCCTTTGGGATAAATAACGCACGGTGGCGACTCTGCTAGGGACAGGAATATCCTCTATGCGAGTCAATCCTAGCGCTTGTTTTCTCGTCGTGGGTGGTGTATAGATTTACTTTTCTGTCTTTACTTTCCGCATTTTATTATCAGCCTTATATTATTATTGCTGTTGTGGGAAGGGGTGATTTGTTGAGAGATAACCCGGACCTGGGCTTGAGGTTACACATAAACTTAAAAGTAGAGAGTAGTGGTTAGCCTGCTTGCTTAGCTCGCACCAGCTAGCCGCGAAATTTACGCTCGGACGAGATTCTCTTTGATGCTTCTTTCCTGGCCCTTAGGGCTCGACAAGTTTTCTGACCCGAGGATTGTCGACTCTGGGGACCTATCAATTGGGATTCAACTAAGTGAGGCCGCTTCAAGGGATGATGATGCCACACCTTCTGGGTATCGTATCATCGCTCTTGAAAGTCTGTGACGTTGAACCCGCATAGGATGCCGTACCTCGACTGCGAGTTAAGTACACACCTGTGAGGGGTAGGTAGGGTCTGTTTGCAGGAAACCTTTGACCTCAGAATACCTGGTTTATCTCTGTCAGTGAGATGTGGTTACAGGGTTCTTTTGAGTGGTTGGTTTGGTTTGAGATGAAGATCTGATGGTTCTCAGGCTTCAATACAAAGCAGCACAGTTCATCAGCATCGCACTTGGTCCCTTGGTTGCATATGCATGTGCATTTTCATGATTGCATTTCATTAACATGTATTTATGTTGCAGGTGATCATTCCCCTCTGATTCTAGTGTATCTTCTAGCCAGACATGAAGTCCCTGAAGAAGACAGTTGCTTACCAGTTTCATTCACCAGATGTCAGTTCCTTGCTGGGGTTGGTTGCTCTAGCAGATGAGAGTGTGAGGGCTGAGTTCAGAGTGTCTTATGGGAGACTTCTTAGCTTGTTGTATAGGCCTTCAGCAGTCGAGACGACTGGGGTGTATACTTTGATGCAGTTTTATGAGCCGCAACTGAGGTGTTTCTTATTTCCCGACTATATTCTGGCACCCACTTTGGAGGAGTATTCTGCGATGTTGGGAGTTCCTGTGTTAGACCAGATGCCCTTCATACATGTTGTTGTTGAACCTGAGTTGGCTACACTCGCTGAGATTGTCAGTTTAGACGTTTCTGAGTTCCCTGGAGGTTCGGTCAAGCTGAACGGAGCGTATGGTTTCCACTTGTCTATCCTGGTTGAAAAGGCTACACAGTGCGCGAAGAGTGGATGTTGGGTTGCTTTCAGTGCCATTCCAGCTGTCTGCATCTATGGGATTGTCCTGTTTCCTAATGTGCCCGATTTTGTCGACTCAGATGCTTTCTTGATTCTTGCCTCGAAGAATCCAGTTCCTACTCTCTTGGGCGATGTTTATCATTCCATTCACTACAAGAATGAGAAACGTCGTGGCAAGAATGTTTCCTGTTGTCTTCCTCTTTTGTATAGGTGGTTCCAGGGGCATCTTCCGAAGACAGGACCTTTTGTTGATGCTGTTGATACTTTGGATTGGTCTTCCCGGTTGATGGGGCTGTCTGCTGAGAATATCATTTGGTTTGATCGGAGTATGCTGGGTACTGATATTATATATAGTTGCAGTGATTTTCCGAATGTTCCCCTAATTGGACGGAAAGGCTGTATTAACTATAACCCTTCATTGCTGGTACGACAGTTCGGTTATGCTTTGAGGGACGCTCCTATTGAGAAGGAGATACAGGAATCTCTGTATCTCACGAGCTTATTAGACACGGCTGTTTTGATCAGATTGAGACATGCATGGGCTAACATCCATAGTAGAGGGAAAGCTTTGCTCGGTAAGAGCAACAACAAAGCTTATGATCCCTATTTGGCTTGGGTTCGTGAGAGAGCTAGTACTTCCTTGATGCCTTATCCTGCTGCGGAACCCCTGTATCTTTTGTTGATTGAGGTACCTACTTCGGAAGAGAGTGAGAAGTATAACAAATTGTTGGCTGAAAACAAAGAATTGAAGAAAGCCAATGATAAGTTAGAAAAAGAGATCTTCCAGTTGCGTCGTGAGAAGAATGAAGCCACCTTCACTGTGAAGGAACAAACTAAATTGATTAACAGGTTGGGTTCCGAGTTGACGGAAGAGACCAACAAGAAAGAAAAAGTGGGGATAGCCTTGAACGGTGTTAGCAAGGTGCTTGCTTCCAAGAAGGAACTTTTAAACAAAGCTTATTCCCGTCTCAGCAAGTGGGAAGCCTTGTGGAATGCCACGCTTACCAAGCGGAAGGAGCGAGAAGACAAACTGAAGCTACAGATTGCCACGCTAGAGGCACAGATTAGAGCCCAAGACGAAAAGATTGCCGAAGAGACATCACTTCGGAGAGCTACTGAGCTTAGCGTAAGTGACATTGACGAGAAGCCGAGAAGTTATGAAGTCAAGTCCGGTTCCAAGAGGTACAGACTTAACGAGAGTTCTGGCGAAGGAACCTACCAGGACGACGCCAAAAAGCTGAGGTCCACTACCGAGCGGCATGCATTACTGATACAGGAGCTGATCTCCCGACTAGGGCATTTGGAGACGTTTAGGATATTGGAAGACGTTAGAGCACGCCATTTGGCTTGATTTATCTTTGCTTTGCCTTGTTCTTTGTACTTGTATTTTGACCATCGCCAAGCTTGTTGGCCGAGGTCTCTTCAGTTGTATTCAGTTGTACTCTTGTACTCAGCCTCTTGGCATGTGTTTATATATGAGGATTTTCTGATTCCTTGCTTGCTAGGGACTCCATTGTCGTGATGGCCTTCTCTCCAAAACTAGAATCGGGGGGAAATATAACCTGTAGCATATTTACACAATTGCATTTTCATTCATATTGCATGATCGGTATTCTTGAATCTGTATCTTATTTCCTGCATCTTCAGGTTTTCCAGGATTGACGAACAAAGAGTTCACCGCTACTCAACCTGAAACAACTACAAGAGAATCATGGATCAAGTCCAAGTGGAGATGCAGGAAATTCGCGAGAAGTTGAATCTGTTCATGCAGGCAATGGAGAACATTGCCAAGGGCCAGGAGAGCCTCCAGACTTTGGTACAGCCGCTGCTGACGCGAGCTAATGGGAATGGCAACAATGACCACAACTCTGCGCACGTTGAGACTATTCCGGAAGATGGGGCCCCTACGCCCGTGGTCCCACCTGTAGTGACCCCACCTGTGGTGGCTGTGAACAATGACGCAGGCGCTGGCAACGACAACGCAGGGAATGGAAATGAGATTGTTGTTAACAATGTTGGATTTGGGGACGCCAACCAGGGCGGTGGTAACCACAATGGCGGTAATGGTTTTGGCAACAACGGTTTTGGCTACAACGATCAGGGATTTAATTACGTCAATCAGGACGGGAAGTTCGGCTTCAATGCTCAGGGTTTCGGTTACGACGGTCTTGGTAACGCCAACCAAGGGTATGGTGGGTTTGGTAATATGAATGGTGCTGGGGTGATTCCTGTCAACACCGGGTTTGGACCTGTTAGGGTCAACCAGGGTTTCGGTAACGGGGGACGAGGTCCCATGATCAATCAGCAAGGGTTTGGTCGCAACACTGGTTACGACGGATATGGAAATGGAAATGTAAATTGGGGCGAAGACTGCCAGGAGGACGCCTTTTCTAGAAGAGGTGTGGGATTTGAAGGACAATGGGCTTAGTACCAGGGTTGAGGGTGCCTACAATGGGCTTAGTACCAGGGTTGAGGGTGCCTACAATGGACCTGTTGATCCTGTGCAGGGTGACTACAATGGGATTAGTACCAGGGTTGAGGGTGCCGTTGAAATTCAAGGCTCCCACGTTTGACAAGTACAAGGGGGACACCTGTCCCAAGGTCCATGTTCGCTCTTACTACAGAAGGATGTTCGCGTATTCAGACGACGAAAGGATGCTCATGCATTTCTTTCAGGACAGCTTGTCAGGACCTTCGCTTGAATGGTATATGGGGCTGGAGCCCACGCAGATCAAAACCTGGAAGCAACTGGCTGATGCTTTCGTGACCCATTACAAATACAACAGTGATCTGGCGCCAAACCGGGTCCAATTGCAGGGTTTGTCACAGAAGAACGGTGAAAACTTTAAAGAATACGCGCAAAGGTGGCGCGATATGGTAGCGAGGGTGCATCCTCCTTTAATCGAAAGGGAGATGAATGATATGTTCATTGGGACATTCACGGGGGTGTTCTATGAAAAATTGTTTAGTGTGTCATTGAGCAGCTTCTCAGATTTGATTCTTATGGGGGAGATGATTGAAAACGGGATTAAAGTTGGAAGGTTCCAAGCAAGTGAGTCTACTTCAACAGGAGGTGCCAGAAAAACATTTGGTGGTAGACGGCAGGCGATACTAGTGCCGTGTTTGGTGGCAGGGGCAGGGGCAGAGGAAGACATCAGTATGTGCAGCCGGAACAGACAGCTAGCGTCACTATCCCGCTTCCTCAACAAAGACAGCCACAACAACAACAACCACAACAGTAGCAAGGACAGAATCCTGGCCAGAGAAGGGTACAGAACGCGAGACCGAAGAGAGTGTTCGACGCACCTCCTTCCACGTATGCAGAACTCCTCCAGACCCTGCTAGGGTTGAACTTGGTTGAAAAGAGGACTCTGGCACCGCCTACAGGGGCAGTACTTCCTTACAGATACGACGCCAACAAGCATTGCGAGTTTCATTCTGAGGCACCCGGGCATGATATAGAAGCTTGTCGGGCATTTAAACATAAAGTTCAGGATTTATTGGATAGCAAAGCTATTAACTTTGGACAGGCGGGTCCAAATATCGTACAACAGCCTATGCCCAATCATGGGGCAAACGCCATCCTGACAGTGGGGAATCTGAATCTAGTGACGGGGGTCAATGAGCTGAAGACACCGTTGGGTGAGATTAAAAGCAGGTTGCTAAAAGGGGGTGTATTTCCAGGGTGTGATGAATTTTGCTTGGATTGTTGGATACAACCAGAAGGTTGCAATGAGTTGATGCAGGGTATTCGGGTTATGATAGATAAGGGTACTTTGCAATTCGATAGAACCGAGGTTGAAAAGCCTGTAGAGGCGTTGTGTGATGAGCTGAACGATGTTGCTACGGTGACAATTCCGCAGAAAACAATAACGATAACGGCGCCCGCCAGGCGGCCGACGATCACAATTACCAAAGCAGGACCAATTCCTTTCGAGAGTACTAAAGCAGTGTCGTGGACTTACGGGTTGGAGGTATATTGCGATGGTAAGAAAATTGAAGTCAATGAACAACCAGCTGGGGTTGTAGATAATGTTGTCGGAACTGGGGGTATGACCAGAAGTGGAAGAATCTTCACGTCACCCGAGGTAGAGGCGGAAAGATTAGCCAAGGGTAAAGCCCATGTAACTGAGAGTGGTCCGTCTCAGTCAAATGAAAAGGAAACATCACTTAAGGATGTGGAGGAGTTTATGAGGCTCATTCGTAAAAGTGATTACAAAATCGTTGAGCATCTCCAGCGAACGCCGTCAAAAATTTCCATCCTATCATTGTTGTTATGTTCTGAGGCCCATCGGAATGCTTTGCTAAAGATTCTAGACACGTCGTTCGTCCCTCAAGACACTTCGATTAATCAGTTAGAAGGGGTGATGATGCATGTCAACGCAGGGCACAGTTTGGGTTTCACGGACTTTGATTTAACTCCGAGAGGGCGAGAGCATAATATGGCATTGCATGTGTCAGTTGAATGCCGGGGCACGGTCATGTCCCATGTTTTAGTAGACATTGGATCTTCCCTGAATGTGCTACCGAAGAAAGCCATGATGAAGTTGGATATCAGGCGGATTATCTGCACGCTCAGTGACTTGGTGGTGAGAGCGTTTGATGGAACGAGGAGGTCATTTTTCGGATCAATAACATTACCGTTGCAGGTGGGGCCTGAAATATTTGAAACTGAATTCTATATAATGGACATCCAGCCAGCGTATAGTTGTCTTCTTGGGCGCCCATGGATCCATGCTGTCGGGGCAGTCACGTCCACGTTACACCAAAAGCTGAAGTATATGGTGGGAGATAGTGTCGTCACTGTTTGTGGAGAGGAAGATATTCTGGTTAGCCATTTATCTTCGTTCAAATATATGGAAGTCGACGGCGAAATACACGAAACACCCTGTCAAGCCTTCGAGGGGTTGCGAATAAAAGACAAAGCTTCAGGCTCCAACAAAGTATCAGATGTGGCAGTGTCGTCATACAAAGAGGCTCAGGCTCTAGTGCAGGCAGGCAAAACCAAGGGTTGGGGGCAGGTGTTGGATATTCCCGTGAAGAATGACAGGTTCGGGCTTGGATATCATCCTTCGTCATAAGCATCCTCTCCCGGAGCGCCCAAGTTCCGAGGGCCGATAACCATTACACCAAACGGGGTGAGCTTCGAGACTATCAATGTTGTTTCCGATTCTAAAGAAGGAGATAGCGACTGTGATATGGACGCGTGGATGAAGCCAAGCGTGCCAGGACAAAGTCTCTGCAATTGGCCTATCCGGGAGACTGTTCCCGTGACAACTAAACAATAATGATTTGTTTTCTTAATTGTTGAATAATCCTGTGTCCTACCCGGGGCATAGTGATTTTGCTTAGGGCCATTTGGTTATGTACATTACATTGTTTAATCATGAAATAAATGCGTTTTTCATATACAAATGTTGTGATCCCTGTTTTTCCTGTTTTTATCTTTTACAATAAAATGGCAACATGGTTATTTGCTTTGTATGCGTTTTGAAGCATTTAACCATTCCCTTTGCAGGATTACTATTTCAGATGACATCTATGAACCGCCTATGACTCACATCGACTTCGAGCACCCGGTATTTCAAGCTGAGGAAGAGATTGTTGAAGATGGCGACGTACTAGAAGAGCTGACCTGGTTATTGAAACAAGAAGAAAGAATCATTCTGCCTCATGAGGAAGTCATCGAGATTATCAATCTGGGGTCGGAAGAAGTTGTGAGAAACATCCGTATAGGGGTTGCGCTGCAGAGCGACATCAAGAAAAAGTTGGTTGAGATGCTCAAAGAGTACAGTGATATATTTGCTTGGTCGTACGAGGATATGCCTGGGTTGGATACGGATATGGTTGTTGACCGTCTGCGGCTGCGAGAGGAATGTCCGCTTATTAAGCAGAAACTCCGAAGAACCCGACCGAACATGGCTGTAAAGATCAAGGAGGAAGTTCAAAAACAGTGGGATGCTGGTTTCCTAGCTGTTATAAAATATCCCTCATGGGTCGCTAATATTGTGCCAGTGCCGAAGAAAGACGGTAAAGTGCGAATGTGCGTAGACTACCGTGATTTGAATAGGGCGAGCCCGAAAGATGATTTTCCACTTCCTCACATCGATGTGTTGGTTGATAACACTGCTCAATTCTCTGTATTCTCCTTCATGGATGGCTTCTCGGGCTATAATCAGATCAAAATGGCGCCAGAAGACATGGAGAAAACTACTTTCATTACTCCTTGGGGAACATTTTGTTACAAAGTGATGCCCTTCGGATTGAAGAACGCTGGGGCAACATATCAACGTGCTTTGACGACTCTCTTTCATGACATGATGCATAAAGAGATCGAGGTTTATGTTGATGATATGATTGCCAAATCCCAAATGGAGGAGGAGCATTTGGTTAATCTGCTGAAATTGTTCATGAGGCTTAGGAAGTTCGGGTTGAGACTGAACCCTAACAAGTGCACCTTCGGGGTGAGATCGGGTAAACTGCTGGGGTTTATTGTGAGCGAAAAAGGAATAGAGGTTGATCCTGCGAAAATAAAAGCAATACAAGAAATGCCGACGCCTAAAACAGAAAAAGAGGTGCGTGGGTTCTTAGGGAGGTTGAACTATATCGCCCGGTTCATATCTCACTTAACTGCGACGTGCGAGCCGTTATTCAAGTTGTTGAAAAAGGATCAGGTGGTGACCTGGAATGAAAATTGTCAAAAGACGTTCGACAAGATAAAAGAATACTTGCAGGAACCTCCGGTTTTGATACCCCCAGTGGTCGGGAGACCGTTGATTATGTATTTGACGGTTCTTGAGGAAAGTATGGGTTGTATTCTCGGTCAACACGACGAGACTGGGCGTAAAGAGCATGCGATCTACTATTTGAGTAAGAAGTTTACTGACAGCGAGTCCAGATACTCAATGCTCGAGAAAACGTGTTGTGCGCTAGCCTGGGCCGCCAAACGTTTGAGGCAATACATGCTAAATCATACGACCCTACTAATTTCAAAGATGGATCCAATCAAATACGTGTTTGAGAAGCAGGCACTCTCCGGAAGAATTGCCCGATGACAGATGGTGTTAACCGAATACGACATCCAATATGTTTCTCAGAAGGCTATTAAAGGTAGTGTGTTGTCGGAGTATCTTGCTGAGCAGCCTATTGAGGACTACCAATCGATGAGGTTTGATTTTCCTGACGAGGATATCATGTACTTAAAGATGAAAGACTGCGAAGAACCGTTGCCGGACGAAGGACCAGAGTTGGGTTCCAAATGGCAGTTGATATTTGACGGAGCCGTGAATTCCTATGGTAGCGGAATAGGTGCGATTATTACTACTCCTCAGAGTCGCGCGTCCCCTTTACTGCCCGATTGACCTTTCCTGTTACCAATAATGAGGCTGAATACGAGGCTTGCATCATGGGTCTTGAAGAAGCTATTGATTTGCGAATCAAACATCTGGATGTATACGGAGACTCAGCTCTAGTGGTGAATCAGATTAAAGGAGAATGGGAGACACGTCAGCCCAATTTGATACCATATATGAATTATGCAAGGAGATTGTTGCCTTTCTTTGACAAGGTGGAATTGCATCATGTGCCGCGAGCAGAAAATCAAATGGCTGACGCTTTGGCGACATTGTCTTCAATGTATAGAGTTAACTTCTGGAACGAGGCTCCCCGGATTGTTATCTCTCGGCTTGATAGGCCTGCCTTCATATTTGCCATCAACAAGGCTCCCGATGGTCAACCCTGGTACTTTGACATCCAGAATTTCCTGAAGAACAAGGAGTATCCGGCTGGGGCATCCAGTCGAGATCAGAAGACTCTTAGGAGATTGGCTGGCAATTTCTATTTGAATCCTGACGGTGTCCTATACAAAAGAAACCACGACTTGGTATTGCTATGCTGTGTAGACGAGGAAAAGGCGAAGTTGCTCATGGAAGAAATCCATGAGGGTACGTTTGGTACACATGCTGGTGGGCATGCTATGACGAGAAAACTGTTGCGGGCAGGTTATTACTGGCTAACTATGGAAATAGACTGTTTCAAGTTTGCAAAGAGGTGTCATAAATGCCAGATTTACGCGGACAAGATCCATGTGCCTCCAAGTCCTCTGAATGTGATGTCATCACCGTGGCCGTTCTCGATGTGGGGAATTGATATGATTGGGAAGATTGAGCCTACGACATCAAATGGACACCGGTTCATCTTGGTGGCAATTGATTACTTCACCAAATGAGTGGAAGCCGCGTCATATGCCAATGTCACCAAGCAGGTGGTCGCCAGATTTATCAAACGAGATATTATCTGCAGATATGGGATCCCTGAGCGGATTATCACCGACAACGGTTCGAATTTGAATAACAAGATGATGAAAGAGCTGTGCCAGAATTTTAAGATTGAGCATCACAACTCTTCTCCGTACCGACCCAAGATGAACGACGTTGTTGAAGCGGCCAATAAGAACATAAAGAAGATCGTCCAGAAGATGGTTGTGACGTATAAGGACTGGCATGAGATGCTACCTTTCGCTTTGCACGGTTATCATATGACGGTACGCACATCAACCGGGGCAACCCCTTTTTCATTGGTATACAGAATGGAGGCGGTGTTACCGTTGGAGGTTGAGATTCCTTCCTTGAGGGTTTTACGAGATGTCCAACTTGACGAGGCAGAATGGGTTAAAGATAGACTGAATCACCTCAGCTTAATGGATGAGAAGAGGCTAGCTTCCCTCGCATACGGTCGGTTGTACCAGAGCCGGATGAAGAAAGCATACGATAAGAAGATACATCCTCCAAGCTTTCAGACGGGCGACCTTGTGCTGAAGAGGATTCTCCCGCCACAAACAGATCAAAGGGGCAAGTGGATCCCTAATTACGAAGGGCCATACGTTGTTAGAAAAGTCTTCTCTGGAGGAGCCTTGCTACTATCTACCATGGATGATGAAGACTTTACGTCACCTGTGAATTCGCACGCAGTTAAAAAATAGTTTGCTTGAAAGTGACCCGCTGGACAGTAAAAAGAGAGTTCAGGCAAAAAATGGGGCATCCTAGCGAACCGAAAAAAATGAATAAGAGGTTCGGGAAAAAGTTAGGGATAAAATTGAAAAGATGTACACCCGCGAAGTCGAAAACCTACATTGGGAGACTTCGGCAAAAAAGGGTATCCCGGTGAATCGAAAACTCGCAAAGGGCGGTTCACGCAAAAGTAAGGGATTGAAAAAGCAAATGACTGCGGTCTGGATCTGATACTACATTGCTTAGTGGTGTGGGAGTACCTGAGGGTTCGTTTATCCAACACAATCTCTTCCGAAGGTTGAATACTGGGAAAGCGCCAGAGTCAGGCGAGTCATAGGAGGATTAGCTCACGATGTTTGTCTGCACCCCATTGCCGACATGTGTACAAATTCAATTTGTATTTTATGCTTTTCGTGCAGATATATATGTGTGTGTGCGTAACTTCCTCTTTTCAGGAGTTGCATCCGATGTACAAAACTTTGCCTATTCAGAGGCCTGTTATTAATAAAACATGTTATTCAGTATTTGATGTTTGTGCTTTGCTGTTTTGTATGTGGAAAACGCCAACGTTTCGATGAACTTGCATGTGCATAACTTTGCTGGCCCTCGCCAATGATTGCTAAAACTTTGAATTGACTGAAGTAATGTCTCGGACACTAACCCAAATAGATTTGGTTGTATAGATTGGTGTTGTCTCGTTTGTGTTTTGCAGGGTTCTCACCTTTGAAGCGAACTATCAGGAAATAGTGGCGCCAGTCGGAGGCTCGTGGTGAAAAACTTGACTTTGTTTGACGCTAATTCCCAAGCAGGTCGCCCCTCATCCCCAGAGGTTGACACGATGATTATCCCTTACCGAAGGAAGGATTGGTTTCCCCAGAAGAGTATCCTCATGGAGGTTGTCCATAGGGCATCCCCAACAAGTCAAGACCAGTGTCCCACGCAGAGGTTGTACTCCCCAGAGAGTCGAAGATGTGCGCGTTCAATCCCCAGCAGGGAGGACTTCCATGGCGCATAACCAAGATAGTAAGTTCAGAAGGATTAGCCCCACCGAGGATGGTTTACTTTCTCCCCGCAGGTCGTCATGCCTTCGTCAGGATGATTATCGCTAGCGAAGTGGTGGTTCCAAGTTTGTAAACTGTCTCCAGACAGTTGTCCCCCCAGAAGGGTTGATTCTCCCCTAGTTGAGTTAATCTTCCCAGCAGGTGTTATTCTTTCCTCCCAGTGGAAATATATGTGTAATCTCTCCCCCGGTAAAGTTGGTTGTATTTCCGGCATTTATTTTGCCAGAATACTTTGTGATATCTGTTCATCCCCAACAGGGTGGTATTTGTCCTCAACAGCCGTGTTGAGGCAAGCTTATCAGAGCTCCCCAGCAGCCTGAACCTGCATTTGCATTTGCATACATTATCATGTTTGCATCTACCAAAAAACGTGTAGCATTTCCATGCCGTATGGAGCATTACGCCATTGCCAAACATACGCATTATGGAACATAAATCAGGTTGGTTAACCTTTTGCTTTCAGGTGTGTTTCTCAACGGGAGTATGGGGTTCCATCTCAGATCTATTACCAGACGATCGAGGTCTCGTCGTGAGACATGTGATGATGTAGCTCTTGTTATTAATCCCCCACAGAGTTATTGGCTGAAGTTTCTCTTATCCGACCAGCGGAGTGGTTTTCTTCAGGTTTGCCGTCGCGGTAGCATATTCAGGGTTTCATGAATCAAAATTCAGAAGTGGTCACTTGTTGTCAGAACGGGTGTCGGGCAGTTATTCTCAGAATATCCCCATTGGAGTTAGCTACTACCGCGAACAAGCTAGGAAGCTATATCCAAGGTTTTCTTTTCCCGTATGAAGCAGACTGAAGAACTTTCCTGTATGTATCAGGCAGATGTGTTATCTTTTCCCGTATGAAGCAGGCGGAAGAACTTTCCTGTAAGTATCAGGCAGATGTGTTATCTTTTCCCGTATAAAGCAGGCGGAAGAACTTTCCTGTAAGTATCAGGTAGATGTGTTATCTTTTCCCGTATGAATCAGGCGAAAGAACTTTCCTGTAAGTATCCGGCAGATGTGTTATCTTTTCCCGTAAGAATCAGGCGGAAGAACTTTCCTGTAAGTATCAGGCAGATGTGTTATGATTTTCCCGTAAGAATCAGGTGGAAGAACTTTCTTGTATGTATCAGGCAGATGTGTTATCTTTTCCCGTAAGAATCAGGCGGAAGAACTTTCCTGTAAGTATCAGGCAGATGTGTTATCTTTTCCCGTATGAAGCAGGCGGAAGAACTTTCCTGTATGTATCAGGCAGATGTGTTTTCCCGTATGAAGCAGGCGGATGAACTTTCCGGTATCCAGATAGATAATTCTCCCGTGATAGACCGAGTATGTGAGTTGTGTTCCGATATTTGACAAGAGTATTTTCCCCAAGGAAGTTGCCGTGATTTCCTTGTGTTACTATCCCCAGTAGAGTCTTCCTCAAAGTCGTTTGTGGGCTGGACCAACGGAGCTAGCTACTGCAGAGGTAGGCAGAGAAACAATATTCATATGGTGTTTCCCGTATGAAGCAGGCAGATGAATGTTCAGACAAGAATTGTTTCCCCAGCGAAGTCGTCAGGATTTTCTGTGTTGACGGAATGTGGACAAAGTTCTGTCCCCGCAATGATAGAATCTTTTTCAGGCTGATGAAAATAATCCCCAGCACGGTCGCTAATTGATCAGTTGTTGCCGTAACAACAAGATCCAGTCAGCAGATATTGTTTTCCAAGCAGTTTGTTCAGTTTATATCTGCGGTTGGCAAATTTCCGGGTTCTTAGTATTCAACAGTCTTGTACCTCGATTGTTTGAAGGCCATTCGCTCTTCACCCAGTCGGGTCCAAGCCGTTTGAATAGGGGCAGCTGTTGCACCCTAAATATTGCGCAACCTATTTCACCTGATTTGTGTTTTAATTGCATTATCATCTGCATAGTAAATCATGTACATAATCTAATCATTTGCATAACATAACATAGCAAGTCATTCAACAGGGAATCAAGTGCCATTATTATCTAAAGAAGCACATCAAGGGTTTTTATGCAAGCTTAAGACCATCCAAGTCATCAAGAAATGTTTGAGGCTTTGAGATGTTTGACGGTCAACTAGTGGATTTCTCTCCTAACTGGGGTGTATTCAAAGTCATCAATGGGGAGTATGAGCTATGAATTGAGGGTATGGAATGGGTACAAAGCTTATGAAATTCCTAGAGGGTCATATTGGAGATAAGACAAGTCATTGGTTCAAGCACAAGAGCCACAGTTGAAGTGCAGTCAACTAGGGTTTCACCTGGGTCAACCCTAGGTCAACTGAGTGATTGAAGAGCATCAAGGCTTAATTGGAGGTTGTGGGATTCATGAATTGATATATTGATACATGTGTGGTGTTGTTACAAGGATCAATCAAAGAGAATCAAGAGTGGGAGGAGTTACCAAATTAGGGTTTCAGTGTATAATCCCCTAATTTAGGCCTCACTTCCAAGCCAGATAAGTCAAAATGAAAGTTTCAAATGGATTCTTGGTCAACATGAAACTTGTAGAGCTCTTCAATATCTTTAATTTTAATACTAGAAGTCTTCAAGAAGATTTGTAGAACTCAAGTTATGGTTCTTGCAACTTATGGGTCATCAGAGGACACTGAAATTTATCTGTGAAAGTCACTTGACTTCCAAGCAACTTTTGCCCATGAAGGAGTTTTCAAATGGATTCTTGTCCAACATAAGAGTTGTATATCATGATCTTAGATTTCCATATAGTACTAGAAGTACTCAAAAGGATTTGTAGAACTCAAGTTATGATCTTGGCAATCCAGGGGTATTTTGGGAAAGTTGAATTATAGGTCATTTTTCAACATAGGTCAAAATCTCTATCTTCCACTCCTCAAATGGAAAAATGTTCAACATGAGATGTGTTAAAAATTATGTTTTTAGGCTAGGTAAGAGGTCATGATTTATTGGAAAGGCTTGCTTCACAAAATCACAAAAATGGCCTAAAATAAGGGTGAATTTTAAATGAATCAAGGGTGAAAATTGGGATTTTTGATCTACAAATCCAAACCAAGCCATATGACATACCAATTTGATTGGAAAACATATTTTGAAAACATTGACATTGCCACAATTTTGAGTTAAGGATTAATTCAAGGACTTCCTTTGAAAAATGGTTACTTACAGCATAAGTAACAAATGCAAAACCTCTTTGCAAGGCATAACCAAGGCTCTAATGAATCCTAACACATTCAATTTGTCATTAGGAGAGAATTTGGGTCAGAATGGGGTGCAAATGCAAGCTTGAAACTCAGCTACCATAGGTGAATTTCTCGTGACATTTTCAAGAGCAAGAGATGGTGAATTTCTCATTAGAGCTTTCCAGAAGTTTCTAGATTGATCATACACATTCTGTATAAGGATTAGAAGAGGTTCAAAGCATTGGTTGGTGGGAATTGAGGGAGAATAGAGAGATTGAGTTCTGAACTTCCTTCTTGCAAACAGAATTCGGTTACAAGCTTTTTCTCCATTTCAATCCAAATTCTTGTTTGCAATAGCTTCCTCTGGTGTTGGTGATTGATTCCAGATCAAATTCAAGGCAAGAGCATTGAAGAATCGTGCATTGGCATTTGGTGTTCTTCATCTGCAACTCAGAATCAGGTTCAAGAATTCAAGGCATTTCAATCCATTTGGCTGCATACAGAAGCTTCCTTGGATGCTAGTGAAGTAATCTGGAGACTATTGAAGGTTGATTTGAAGATTTGATCACTCTGTTCACACGATTTTTTCAGGTATGTAAACTTCAATCCATGGCTTGGTGTAGGCATAATATTTAGGTTTTAGGTGGTTAGATAGCATGTAGATGATTGTAGGAAGCTTTCTGGTAGCATTAGGATTGATTTAGAGACAAAAAATAGGATGGCACCATTTCTGTTCATGCTTGTATCTTCGTGTTCTTGGTGTTATAATTATGGTGTGATAGTGGAATTTGCTCAGTGTGAAGTGGTGATGAGTTTGGGATGATCAATTTTAGGTTTAGTGAGTTTTGGTTCTTGACCAAATTCTGAAGTTGCAATCGTGTTTGAGAGTAGAGAGTGATTCAGTGTTCATAGATTACATGGTTAGATTCCTGGTAGAAAATGGAGTAGATTAGAGCTTTTAGTTTTGATTTTTGGTGAAGTTTTGAGAGAATACGAATTGGAGAAGATGATGTTCATGATTCTGTTTCCATGGCTGGTTTCCCTCCAAGAAGTGTTTGAAGGTTGAAGATAACCTTAGAGCCCTAGGATCTGCGTATGACTTTGACCAAAAATAGGATCTAATGGCCAGGCTTTCGTTTCAGTTTGTGAAGAGCTTTCTGAAGATCAAAACGCACAACACCACTTACTAGTAGCAATGGGCTTAAGTGACTTTAATGATACCCACACCCCCTTTGATAAGCCCAATAGGATTTGTACTGAATTCGCTTGCTATTTGAACCACGCTTTTCTCAATTTCTTTCTATTTTTTTTCATTTAATTGCTGATTGTCTTGGGCTTAAGTGAGCGCTTCGTATGCGCACCCCCTCCTGAGCCCATTCAGTTTTTACATTGGTTTGGATTGCTATTTGACACACACGCATATCCATTTCATCATGTTTTCTTTATTTTTACATCATTTTTTAGGTTCTTTGAAAAATCATAATAAATTGAAAACATAATATTTTTAGATGGGAGTTTTTTCCTCATTTTCATTAAAACATTAAGAAAATAATGAAACAATAAAAATGACATTTCATGCATTTTTCTATTGCTGGTGTATTTTAACTTTTACTGGCTTTTATTTCATTTCATTTTGTACATATTACTTGCTGAATTTAGTATGACCATTTTATTTCACATTTCGATGTAATTAATTTTGCCATAGTTAGTATATAGTATTAGGTTACCCATGGAATTTTATCACATTTTTTTGATTTAATTTTAGTTAGTTTTGAACCATAAACGTTAGGGTGATTAGGATTAGGGTTTACCTTGACATAGGTGCATTTCAACACATAGTTTTGGGGTTTTAAGATTGATTTAGGTCTTGGGGTTTATATGGGGTATAGGGTACCTAGTTAGGATCCCTTAGAAATTAATCTAGGATTTTATGATGAGTATTCCTATTTTATCTGATTTTTTGAAAATTGGGTGATATTGGTGTGCTTTCCTCTTGGGATGTTGTTTTGTTTGTTGGGTTTTGGGCATTTCAATTGGGTGTTGGGCTTGAGTTTTGCCTGATAAAGCTAGTGAAGACCTTGGAGATGATTGGAGACAAAGAATGGAGCTTGGAGCATGAAGAATCTTATCCTGGAAGGTTGCTAATGAAGACTTAGAAGATAGGAGATATAGGGAGAGCTTTAGAGTAGACTGATTTCTTCTGTCAAACATAGAGAGCTTCTTGTGCCTCTATTCCATCCTATGACACAAGGTCCCCCAAAGAAGTTCCATCTCTCCTTAGGAGAGATGTAGAGCATGCTTTGATTGGGTAGAACCTTGAGGATACCTCTGCCTTGCTATGATAAGATCTTAGTGATTTCCCTGGGTTATCATTAAGCCTCTTAACATTCCAACTTCATCTATTAAGTTGATTCTCTCATGTGAGTGTTTGCCTTGGAGATGGAAGCCTATTGAATATGAAGTTCATTGAAGACTGGTGAAGATGAAGCTTGTACCTGTCAAAGCTGGGTATTTGTTGAAGACTAGGGTTTTGCTGCCAATTGAAGCTGTCTATTTGTTGGGATTCAGTGCTTGCTAAAGCTGGAGATTATTGGAGATAAGAGCTTATCTGAAGTTTGAATATCATTGAAGGGTGAAGATGGGGCCTTGCTGGGAGAAGTTGTTACTGTCAACCTTGGTGCCGTTAATCAACTGTAGCTGTCAGAGCTGCTGCTGTTGAGCTGTTACTGTAGGAGTTGGTGTTGCTGTCAGAGCTGGTGTTGGGTTTTATTTTTCTTTTCCTGTATTGATTTTTGGCTTGTTCAGCTTGCCCCTTAGGTTTGAAGTGAAGCTGTTTCACTTTGCCTATTGTTTTCTCAGGTTCGAGGTTGAGTGGGACTCCCTTGCCTCGCTTGTACTGCTGCATCTCATGCATTTTACTGTTTACTGTATATGTTGTTTCTTTTCCGTTCATCCCCTAGGATCTTTGATTTCCTCAGTGCAGGAGGGAATTATTACATACATTAAGTTGTAATCCATGCATGATAACATTAGAGTAGTTTTATTCCCATTTCAAACCTTAGGTTTTTAGAGTTCTTTCTCTTCTATCTCAAAGCAATTCAAAACATAGTAATAAGGATGATCGACGTCGTACGCTACGAGCCTTAAGCCATTTGAGAGAGGATTGCTGGAGGGTCACTCTTCAGTAATCTGATTGCTTAGTGTGTTACCCTTAGGGTGACATACGACGTGGTCACTCTCAAATCATAGTCTCTAGTGCGTCAGAGATTGCAAACACCATAAAAAACAGTTATTGCGTAAAAGACTGAAAACAAACATCAAAGTGTCATTTTTGTCCGCTTGGACTCTTAATCAGGAGAAAACATTTCAGAAAGGATCTAAAAAATAGTCAGATAAATTTGTGTCTTCCGTATCCCGAACTACGTTTGCTCTGATCTTTCATGCCGTATGAAAGTACGTAGGCATAGGATGCCGTATCCTAGCGAGCAACCTTCCCCTCCTTTCCCGTAGGTAGGCGAACTACGTTGACTCTGATTTCTCGTTCCAGACGGGAATACGTAGGCATAAAGTGCGATACTTTGCCGAGTCATTTTATTTTCTTTTAACCCTTGACCCCTAGAGTAGATAGAATAACAATCCGTACTAGAAAACAAGTGTGGATCCCGTCGAGTACGACAGACGTGAGGGGTGCTAATACCTTCCCCTTGCGTAACCGACTCCCGAATCCAGGATTTGGTTGCGATGACCATTCCTTTCCCGTCTTTGCGGTAGGTTTACTTCGAGCGTTTCCTTTCCCTCCTTTGGGATAAATAACGCACAGTAGCAACACAAGGAAACCTGAAAGGCAGTTTACTTAGCTACCGGTGTCGTATAGTCAGTTGTTGCCATATTTGGTCAAAGGTGGGTTGATAGTGCCGAAAGAGACTAATCCAATGATCCCGCCTTACCCTCCAGGTTTTGATGCCAACGCCCGCTGTGAGTACCATGTTGGGGCACAGGGGCATTCAACAGATGATTGTAAGGTGCTTAGAAGCCAAGTTCAGACTCTGCTGGATTCCAACAGGATCTCAATCACACCTCAGGGTGTTCAGATTAACGACCTTCCTTCATCCAGCCAAGTGGGTGTATCAGTTCATGTTATGGGAGAATTCACTGAGAGCAGATGTTCAGAGGAGTATCAGGATGACTTCGACGAGAAATTCTGAAGATGGCTGGCTCAGCAGCAAATCAAGTTCGAAAAGCCCGGTTCCCAGAAACTGGCAATCTTTGTTTTATCATGTCATTTCTTTGCATTCTTAGTTTCTTTTCTGTTAAAGCGCAAATTGCATTCGTAAAACTTGTAATGTTTTCAATTGATATTGATAATGAAAGGAATATGCATGTTTTAATTTAATCCATTCGTGTTCACTCAATGTTTAACTGATGTCCAACGCTTGGTTAAGCGGAATCTGGGGAGGATGACGAAGTTTAAAAGACGCGCAAGCTTCCGATTCTATGCTTTTGAAAATAAAACCTGCTGATGATATACAGGCATTGTTTCAAATCCCTAAACACCGGAGTTATAAGGAAGATAATCCCTTGTCAACCCCTTTGAGCCTAGTAGTAGGAGTTTCTTTCGGAAAACGGAAAACCCTCAATCTTAACCCGGGGCAGGTTAGGTGTTAGCTAATTTGATCGAGCGTCCAAATTGCAGAAAGGAGTGTCCGTTCGAGGATCAATCACACCTCTAGAGGTCGTGCCTAAAAAACCACAGTGATTAAGCGTCAGGAGTGAAACAGTCACATTATTCCCCAAAGAGTCAGACAACTAGTGTCACACGACTTGTTCAAAAAAAAAGGCAAAAAGAATCAAAAGCCCGCTAAGTCAAAACTTGAAAACAAATGACTTAGGCAAAAATGAGGGCATCCTGCTGGACTTCATAATCAAAAGAAGCTCAAAAGAGTCAGTCCAGACAAAAATTAGGGAAAGCAAAAAAAACTGAAAAAAAATGAAAAGGATTACAAAAGAAAAATCCTCAAACGAAATACAAGTCGTGTGACCCCAAGTGGCAAAGACGAAAAGTGAGTGGCTGTCACTCTAAAAACTCATAGTTTCTCAAACTACCACTCCTATCTTTCAACCTCTGAGAAGTGAGCGCTAAGGTCGAATTAGCTAAACGTAGGATTGGAGAACATCAAGGTGAACAGGTGGGTTAAAATAAATTTTGAGCCTTTATCCTTTCCTTCAAAACCGTGAACCTGACCACCTTACAACTGGAAAAAGTCCTAATTGAAGCAGGTTTGTTTCGAAGGCATACTTCTGTAAAGATCGCGTCGAAATTGACTCCTAAAAGGGTTCTTCTTACCATGTTGGTACTGATGTTGATATTCTGATAAATGATTTGTTCATTATATGCCATAAACTGTTTTTCCTTTTCCAATGAACAGATTGGATGTCAAAACTGTCATATGTGTTGCATTAATATATCTTTTATGCAGAACAACTTGTTTTACTTGTAAGTAAGCGCTTGACAGCAGGAAAGTTTCCTACAGTGGAAAGTCTGATCAGGATAGAATGTAGAACACCCGAATACTCCGTGAACCGGGGGAAGCTATATCAAGTAATCCCTAGTGATGTCAGCCATCCAACGTCAGTTATTCCGGGGCAATCAGGTCGAGATTCGGTAAATCTCTAGAAGCAAAAAAATTTTACTCCAAATCAGCCAATTAAGGGCAAAGTCGTTGCAGACAGGGGCGAACCACTCTAAGAAAAGCGCATAAGTTATTTCTTGCCCGAGGGGCATTTGATCTGAAGCATCTCTCCGAGATTCAGAGTGTTGGGGCAGTTCATGTCAGACCATCAGGATACAGATTTTCAGATTTCTATTCGAGGAATATCCCCACAGAGATCCCACAGACTGGGGCATATCAGAAGCGAAATAATTGTTCCTCTTCGTGTCATCAGAGCTACTCAGAGCTACTCGAGCAGGTTCAGCCAATCTTCAAGTGTGAGACGAATGTCGGGAAGTCGTGCTATTATCCCTTGACCCTTCAACCAGAAACCGTGAATTCAGACAAGATGTTTTCCAGCGACAGTCGTACTTGACCCATCACGGATAGCCTAAAAGCCCAATTCCTATTGGCAATCATCAGGAAGCCCAATCCTTATTGGCGCGCCATTCCTAAAGCCCAATCCATATTGGCAATCACCGGGAGGCCCAATCCGTGTTGGCTCATCAGTCTCAAAATCCAATCTTCATTCATACGCAGGAAGACTCCGTCAGTTTTCCCCAGCGGAAGTCCAATTGTCATTGGCACGTGTAACCTATCCCCAGGGAAGTCCAATCATACGTGTCACATTTGGTTATCCCCAGCGGAGTTGGCTTTGTCTTCAACATTTATTTTGCTGAAGTGGTTCCGTATCCAGTTTCTCCATCAGCCTGAGCCTGCATTTGCATCTTGCATATATCATCATATTTGCATTTCATCGTCAAATGTGTATCATTCCATCTTATATGGAGCATTACTCCATAGAAAAATTCAAACATACGCATATGTAGGCGAAGCATAAGCCAGTTTTTCTATCAGCCTTCCGTGGCAACGTGAATCACTCTGCAATCAGTTCAGGGGCATTTATCCAGCAGCTTTGTTCAGACAACTCTTTGGTTTATTTGATTTTTAGATCATACGACGGTTATGCTTTGTCCATCAATCATCTGATGACGACAAACTTTTCTTTCCGTCAATTCCTATTGACGACGTGTACCTCCGAGCAGGTTTTCTTCCCGTCAGTTCCTATTGACGATGTGTTTCCCCAGCAGGAGTTTTCTCCGTCTATCTTTAGACGTTGTGAGTTTGATTAGGTGTTTTCTCCGTCTATCTTTAGACGTTGCGAGTTTGGGTATGGTTTTCTCTCCGTTTAGCTTTAGACGATGTGAGGTTTCAAGGCGATCTTTCAGATATTGTTTTCTTTCTGTTTATTAGATGAGATGACATTTCAAGAGGGGTTTTTCCTGACCGTTGATTCTTATTGACGTCGAAGCTCTTTCAAGAATGTTCAGTTTTCCTAGTTGTTGATTCTTATTAACGACATGGCTCTTTGAAGGTGGTTTTCTTCCTGTCAATTCTTATTGATAATGTGGCCCCTTTGAGGATATTGTTCTTTTCCATCAACTCCTATAGACGAAAGGATTCTGAAATTTGATGGGTGGTGTTGAAGTTCATATACGGTTTTCTTTCCGCTAGTTCCCACTGACGATGTGGTTCTTCGGACAATGTGAACCTTCAGGATGGTGTCTTTTCGTCTATCTCTAGACGACGTGAGTATGGATATTATTCTCCTTCGGGATGGTGTCTTTCTGTCTATCTTTAGACGATGTGAGTATGGATATTGTGAGCTTTCAGGTATGTTTCTCTTCCTGTCTATCATTAGACAATGTGAACCTTCGGGATGGTGTCTTTCTGTCTGTCTTTAGACGATGTGAGTATGTTTTTTCTTCCTGTCTATCTTTAGACGATGTGAAAGGATCAAGTGCATGTTGATCCAACCTTCGGGTTTGTTATCGGTTGCGTCACACAGGTAACTAGTGCCAAAGTTAGCTGTTCTTTATCAGATGATTGGTCAGTTGTTGCCGTGACAACCGGATTCAATTTTCAGGATATTTTTTCCCCAATCAGAGTTGCAGTTTATTTCTGCAGGTTGGCAAATTTCCGGGTTCTTTTGTATTCAACCGTCTTCTACCATTGAATGTTTGAAAGCCGTTCGCTTCTCAACCCTTCAGGTCCAAGCCGTTTGAATAGGGGCAGTTGTTGCACCCTAAAATTTGACCAACCATTTCTCGTTATTTGCCTTATGTTTCGACTCATTTTGCATTTTGCATTTGCATACCGCGTACATTGCATTTTTTCGGCCAGATTGATTTTATCGGGATTACAGCCCTCTTCTCACGTTTCAAGTAGTTCGAACCAGTTTGAGTACGGAGATTTATTTTGGGAGATGTGCTCTTCTCAGTATTTTCAGCTTTCGCTGTTATTTTTGAGGATATTTCGGTGTCCGGTTTTTACCGTTTATTTCGCTATATTCTCGCATTTTTTTTATAATTGATTTTCATTGCATTTTCTAGAATTTTTCCTTAATTTTTTACTTTAGAAAATAAATATTAAATAGTTTTTAGAGGTTAATTGTTGTTCTAGAATATTAAATAGATTTTAAATAGTTTCTAGATATTAATTGAATTGTTTTTCTAGAATAATTTTTAGATATTATTAGATATTAATAGTTTTTTCTATTTTCCATAGGTTTTATTTCTAGATATTAATTTGTTTAGGAATTAATAGATGTTAATTCTTTTTTAGATATTAATTGATTCGTTTTAGAAATTAATAGATGTTATTTCTTTTTTAGATATTAATTGATTTGTTTTAGAAATTAATAGATTTAATTCTTTTTTAGATATTATTTGAATTGTTTAGAATATAATAGGTTTTATTAATAGATTTTAAATTCTTTTTAGAATTAATTCTTAGACGTTAATTGGGTTTTAATCAATTTTGATTAGTTTTAATTAGCAGTTAATTGAGTCTTTAATCAGGTCTTAATCATCATTAATCATCTTAATTGCATTATTTGAGTTTTTAATCAGTTTTTAGCCAATTCGTGGGCCAAATGTCCGTTTGGGGGCCCATTGATCCAGTTCAGTCCATGCCACATGTCAGTATATAAGGATCCCCACGTTTCTCTCTCTCTTTCTTCCCGCCACATCACTCCCCACTCACTCCATCTCTCTCTGTGCATGGCTGACACATCACTATCCACCTGTCTCACTCAGCCCCTCTCACTTCCCTCCAGCGCGCTACGTATCCCTCCCAGCGCCACCTCACACGACCGACATGCAAACAGCCGGAGCCCCTCACCAGAAAAATCACTCACGGCCAAAACAAGCCGCAACTGTCGCCGGAAACTGCAACTGTCACCAGAAAGTTCATGCTCTCGTCGAAAAACGCATGAAGGCACCAGAAACTGCATAAGATCTTCATCATTTTTTCCAGTTTTGTTCCTCAATCAACATGAAACCATAGCAGATTTTCCAGAACTTCATCACCTTCGTTGAACCTCCATAGAAATCCATGAACCTTCATCCTTGTTCATGATTATTTCCAGATCCTCAAGAACTTGTAACAATTTCCCCAGATTTCCATCAGTTCTTGCATACGAGTTGTTCTCCCAATTTCATCATGTGTATCAAGAACCACGAGATCCATCAAGATCCCACCGGAAGTTCAACAGAAACTCATAGTGTTCTTCATCCAAAATCTGGATCCAGAAACTTTCGTAGATCTTCGTATCATCAACCTGTTCTCAAGATATTCATCTTCTTCGTGAAGATCCTCAAGCTTCATCATCGTCTTCGCATGCAATTTTCCAGAAATTGCAACAACCTTTAAGATCTCATCAACTTTGTCTCCATCGTTTTTCTAGGTTCATCTCAACTTCACAAATCATTCATCAATTCTTCGTCAAGATCTTCGTCGAGATCTTCGTTAAATCTTCGAACGAGCTCCTTCGCAACAACACATCTCCATATCCCCAGCTTCATCCATGGATTTGCAACGAGCTTCAGAGTTTTCAACATGCAATTCCAATCTCCAGAGGAGAGCGAGAGAAGTTTGAGACAAAGCAAAGAGGAATTGTCTTCGAGGAATGGATGTAGGGAGATGAGGTGGAGACGGTGGGGAACGGACTCAGGACGGAGAAGGAGGTGAAAGAAGATGGCGGCGGCTGGTGAGGCTGAGTGAGAGAGAGAGAGAGAGAAGAAGTTAGGGTTTCTGATTGGAGTTTGGGAGAAGGAAGAGGAAGGGTCCTCTTGGGCCGGTTTGGTTGATGGGCCTTGGCCCAATGGGTTTTTTCCGGTTCACACCCCCTTTTCCTTTCGTGCCCCCTGCTCGTTTTTTTCTTAGTATGAGCTGAACCAGCAAGCCCTAAGCCTAATTGGCTTTACTGGACTGCTTCCATGTTACACCCTTCGTTTCTATTTCGTACCCTCCGTCCCCCTTTCTTGTTTTTTTGGTTTTTTTGGCTGATGTATTGTGGGCTGGGCCCAATTGCTTTTCTGTTGTACTTTACACCCCTGTTTAGCTGTTGTAACCCCCTTCCCTTTATTTTTTGCTTTCGTATTGGATATTGCCTTGTAATAGATTCTAGTTTTATTTTCTATTTTTCTTTTAGGAATTATAGTTTTATTTTTTCCTTTAGAATATTATGCATATTTTCTAGCATAGAATTTATATTCTATTTTTTAGGCATTATTTTCCTTGTATGGAATTATAGAATATATAGATATTGTATATAGAATTTTCATTTCTATTTTCTTTGTAGGAAATTATAGAATATTATAGAGTTTTACATAGGATTTTATATTCTATTTTCTGTATGCAATTTCCTTTTAATATTTCTTTAGAGTTTTCTCTTAGGAATTTATTTTCAATTTTAGGAGTAGAATTTTATTTCCATTTGTTATTGGATTTCTCTCCTCGTTTATCTTCTACTATCTGATTTTACTTTGATTTTATTCTGTGCTGGCCGTGTGACATGATTCAATTGGAGAATGATTTTCGATATCATTTCTCTATCTTGTCTTTGACACGGATATCAATACACTACCTTTTAGAGTTTGATTTCTCGTATAAGTCAAATCATGACGGTTTAGCGTTACATAGGTTCTGATTCGAAACGTCATCATCAAGGATCCAGAGAGGAGAAGATTGGAATGGAGCTTGCGCACAATGTCAAGGGCCAACGGAGCCGCTTCGTTCGATAGCATCTTTCTTATTCAAGTCTTCGTGCAACCATCAAGTGTTGTGAGCTGTAGCGTTAGATACGTAGGAAATGGTGATTGAGGGGTTTCCTCTCAATCGTCTAGAGTGTTTAGTGTAGCACCCCTGTGGTGATATACGAGACACTCTCTCCTACGCCTTAGGTTCTTGCGTGTGTGTCCCGAGTTCCTTCCCGTTTAGGCGTGTTAAGCCTGCTTCCTCTTTGTTCTCGCCCCCGCGCGATCGAAACCCTTTTCTCTCGTATCCTGGCGATTGAGACCCCTTATCTTGCCCCTGTGCAATCGAGACTTGTTTTCCATAGTTTGCTGAATTACAGCGGCTCTGATTTCTCGTACCAGATGAGAATATGTAGGCATAGGATGCGATATCCTAGCGAGCACATTAACAACTAACTTCTCTGTTCTCTTGCTGCCGTGCGATCGAGACTTTCCCGCTAACGACTAATCTTCCCTTTCTCTTGCCCTAGCGCAATTGAGACTAGACCGTAGTTCTAGTTCCCGTAGGTTCCCATACCTTCAAACCAACGACATACTACGTCCGTTCTACCGCAAACAGGTAACGCCTAAGTCTCCAATGGTCGAGCAGCATACACCTAACTGCTAGAATGCGTACGCTAGTATCGTCAACCTTTTCTTTCACCCCCGTGTGATCGAGAACACCCTGTTTACCTGTAGTTATCCGATCTACGTTTGCTCTGATCTTTCATGCCGTGTGAAAGTACGTAGGCACGAGATGCGATATCTCGGCGAGCAACCTTCCCCCGTTTTTTCACCCGTAGTTAGGCGAACTACGTTGACTCTGATTTCTGGTTCTCTGATGAGAATACGTAGGCATAAAGCGCGATGCTTTGCCGAGTCATTTTCTTTTCCTTTTCAGACCAGACTTTTAGCGTAGATAGATAACCAACCCGTCAGATAAACACAACAAGCATGGATCCCATCGAGTACGATGGACGTGAGGGGTGCTAATACCTTCCCCTCGCGTAACCGACTCCCGAATCCAGACATGGTTACGATAACCTTGTCTTATACCTTTTCGTCAGGTTTTTTCCGATCGTTTCCTTTCCCTTTCTGTGGGATAAATAACAAAAGGTGGCGACTCTTTTGTTTTACCGGCACCTTATTTTCACGGTAGCGATCAGCTGGCGACTCTGCTGGGGACTCTGGTTCCCTGTGCGAGTCAATCCTAGCGCTTGCTTGTTTATCTGTTGGGTTTGCGTTTATTTATTGCATTTTACTTTCCGAACTTTATTTTTAGTAATATGATTATTTGTTGTGCTGTTGTGGGAGGGGCTCTGATGAGTGATAAGCCAGACCCAGGCTTGAGTGTATACCTAGCATTATTTGTGGAAAGTAATGGGCGCGTGCATGCTTTGCATGTACTAGTGTCTCACAAAATCCACGCTCAGAGGAGATTCTCCCGGTTGACTTCTTTTCCATCCCTTTGGGCTTGAGGGGTTGTTGGTTTGGAGGGTTATCGACTCTGGTGGCCGATCATTTGGGATTCAGCTAAGTGAGGCCACTTCAAGAGATGATGATGCCACACCTTCCTGGGTATCGTATCATCGTTCCTTGAAAGTTTGTGACGCTGATGAACGCATAGGATGTCGAACCTTTGTCAGTTTAGGTCCATACCCGTGAGTGGGAGGGTTTTGTAGGAAACTTGACTTCCAGCCAACCCGGTATTTTGGTTTTCTCTCGTCAGCACGAACTTATCCCGTCAGCAGCGCAGCAGTAGCCAGAGCTTTGTGGGGGCTGTGATCCCGTGTTTGTTGCATTCTTGCATTGCATTTCATGTGCATCTCATGCTTGCATGTCCGTCCTCGGCCGGAACAAAAAGCTTACCCGTCTTTTGTCCAACTCGCAGTTGAGTTCCCGACATTCGCATTGGACTTGAATCAGCTTCAGGATCATGAACTCAGAAGAGCAGAACTTGGTTGTTACCAGGGCCGAGTTTGAATTGCTGAAGGATCAGTTGAGTCAATTCATGGAAGTTGTGGCAGCTATGACTAGAGATGAGGCCAATGATCAGAGGATCCCGGTGAACAATGTTGCTCAAGCCCAGCCTGTGCAGATTCCTGTCAGAGATAAAGATGCGTCTTCTCTCCATGACACCGACTATCAGAATTTCATTTTCCCTGTACCAGATCCTCAGAGGATTGTTCCGAAGGTTGATGCTGAGAACCCGCAGACTGTTGAGTTTATGAGAAGATATTAGTTGTTGGAGGAAAAGGTTGCCACCCTGATGAGTAAGAATACTCTTAACCCGAATGCTTCAAGCATGTGTTTGGTGCCAGGTCTTGTGATGCCTCCGAAATTCAAAATGCCGAATTTTGAGAAGTACAAAGGGGATAGTTGTCCGAAGCTACATTTGGTTATGTTCTGCAGAAGAATGACTTCACATGTTACCAATGACAAGCTTATGATTCACTGTTTCCAAGATAGTTTGATCGGAGCATCTTTGGATTGGTACATGCAGTTGGAGAGTGATAGCATCAAATCATGGTCGGATTTAGCCAATGCCTTCGTGAAACAGTACAACTACAACCTGGATATGGCTCCTAGTCGCGTGCATTTGCAAGAATTATCTGACGCGGAGAAGGAATCCTTTAGGGGGTATGTGCAGAGATGGAGAGAATTGGCTGCTCGTGTTCAACCACCGCTTCTGGAGAGAGAAATGGTTGACCTCTTCTTGGGTACTCTGAAGGGCCGTTATTATGACATAATGTTCAGTTGTGGAATGGCAAGCTTTGCGGACTTGATAAGAATAGGAGAGCTTGTTGAGAGAAGGCTCAAAAATGGAAAGACGCGAGATACTCCTTATATCCCAGTTGATAAGAATGAATCAATTGTCAGTTCCTAGGAGGAATGGGAAGGAGGAAGTGATGTTGTCTCAGAATCTCTAGCATCTCAGGCTAGGTTTTCAGACGCTTCAAGTGTTCAAAGTCAGCGGTAGTATCGTCGTCAGCTGCGTCAGCAACAAATCAAGTTCGAAAAGCCCGGTTCCCAGAAACTGGCAATCTGTGTTTTATCATGTCACTTCTTTGCATTTTTAGTTTCTTTTCTGTTAAAGCGCAAATTGCATTTGTAAAACTTGTACTGTTTTCAATTGATATTGATAATGAAATGAATATGTGTGTTTTGATTTAATCCATCCGTGTTCACTCAATGTTTAACTGATATCCAACGCTTGGTTAAGCGGAATCTGGGGAGGATGACGAAGTTTAAAAGACGCGCAAGCTTCCGATTGTATGCTTTTGAAAATAAAACATGCTAATGATATACAAGCATTGTTTCAAATCCCTAAACACCGGAGTTATAAGGAAGATAATCCCTTGTCAACCCCTTTGAGCCTAGTAGTAGGAGTTTCTTTCAGAAAACGGAAAAACCCTCAATCTTAACCCGGGGCAGGTTAGGTGTTAGCTAATATGATCGAGCGTCCAAATTGCAGAAAGGAGTGTCCGTTCGAGGATTAATCACACCTCTAGAGGTTGTGCCTAAAAAACCACAGTGATTAAGCGTCAGGAGTGAAATAGTCACATTATTCCCCAAAGAGTCAGACAACTAGTGTCACACGACTTGTTCAAAAAAAAAGGCAAAAAGAATCAAAAGCCCGCTAAGCCAAAACTTGAAAACAAATGACTTAGGCAAAAATGAGGGCATCCCGCGGGACTTAATAATCAAAAGAAGCTCAAAAGAGTTAGTCTGGGCAAAAATTAGGGAAAGCAAAAAAAAATTGAAAACAAATGAAAAGGAATACAAAAGAAAAATCCTCAAACGAAATACAAGTCGTGTGACCCCAAGTGGCAAAGACGAAAAGTGAGTGGCTGTCACTCCAAAAACTCATGGTTTCTCAAACTACCACTCCTATCTTTCAACCTCTGAGAAGTGAGCGCTAAGGTCGAATTAGCTAAACGTAGGATTAGAGAACATCAAGGTGAATAGGTGGGTTAAAATCAATTTTGAGCCTTTATCCCTTCCTTCAAAACCGTGAACCTGACCACCTTACAACTGGAAAAAGTCCTAATTGAAGCAGGTTTGTTTCGAAGGCATACTTCGGTAAAGATCGCGTCGAAACTGACTCCTAAAAGGGTTCTTCTTACCATGTTGGTACTGATGTTGATATTATGATAAATGATTTGTTCATTATATGTGTTGCATCCCAAAAGTTTCCTAACCTTTTCTCACCTGGTTTATGTTTCATTGTATAGCATAACATTGTTCTAACATAGTTCTAGCATTTGCATATCATTACATTATCATTGTTCACCTGTGCAGGGGATCAAGTGTAATATATGTCAAAAGAAGCCTAGCCAGAGGTCTTATGCAAGTTTGAGAAGCCATCATAATCATCAGTCAGGGGGATGGGTTCTTAAGAGGTTTAGTTGCTTGTATGAGGTTTATCTCCTAGCTTGAGGAGTCATTTGAAGAGTATCAGAGGTTGTGGAGCATTGGATGTGGATGTGATGTGTGGATAGAGCTCATGGAGTTCCTAGAGGATCAAGACAGAGCTCAGTCAAAGGCTTGTAGCAAGTACAAAAGCCACAGTGGTGTCACTAGGGTTTCATCTAGTTAATCCTAGGCCAAAATGAGTAATTGAAGAAGATCAAAGCCTACTTCTAGGTCAGTAAGATCATGAAATGATATGTTGAGGCATATGAGAGGTTGTTTCAAGATCAAGTTGAGAAGAATCAAGAGTGGTTGGAGTTGCTAAGTCAGGGTTCCTAGGGTAAAATCCCCTGTTTAGTGCCAAACTTCCAAGCCATGTAAGTTAAGATAAGAGTCTCATATGACTTTTTCCTCCATATGAATGTTGTATAGGATGCTCTTAGCTTTAATTTGAGTACTATAAGTCCTCCATTGGATTTATAGAACTCAAGTTATGGTCCAGACAAGTTACAGGTCCTCAGATGCCTCTGAAATTTGTCTGTGAAAATCATCTGACTTCCAAGCTACTTTTGACCTAGGAAGGTGTTTCTCCTAAACTTTTGGCCAACATAAAAGATGTTCCTCATGATATTAGCTTTCCAAATTGTATTAGAAGTCTTCCATCTGATTTGTAGAACTCAAGTTGTGAGGTTTACAAGTTAGGGGTATTTTGGAAAAGTGAGATTATAGGCCATTTTCAGTCATAGGTCAGAATCTCCAACTTGCACATCTCGAATGCAATTTTGTTCAACATGGAACTTGCTCAAAATATGGTTTTTAGGTCAAGCAAGAGCTCATGGTGAATTTATTTGGTCCATAGTAAGAGTTGACTTGAAGTGGTTTTGAAAGAAGAGAAATTAAAGGCATTTTTGGTGGGAAATTCAAATAAATTGTTATGTGCACACAATATGTCAAATGACCACTCAATTTGATCAGAAATAATATTTTGAGAAGATTGGCATTTGTAGAATTCCATTTTGAAATTTGGTTCATGGCATTTCATGAGGTTTCTTCACTAATAAGCAACATCAAAAAAAAAAAAATCATTCACAAAGGCAATTCAAGGCTCTAGCTAAGCTAAACTCATTCAAGGGGTTTTTTTGTATGATGCTAGAAGCTTCCCAAGCAAGCTTTGGAGCCAAGTTTGAGCTTGCCATAATCAAATTTTTGGAGAAAAATTTTGGATTTGGATTTTTGGATTGGGCTTGGATTGGGCCTCTAGAAGGTTATAATATGTTCTATAAATATTCAAAAACGAAATTGGATAGAGGTTGGTGACTTATTGGAGCTGAAGAGAGATAGAAGCCATTGGAGCAAGTTGAAGAAAAAGCTTGAAAGTGAATTTTTGGTTTTGGAGATTTAAAGGATTACAACAAGATTTGATTATCAAGAATCGTTCACCATTAATCATTGAAGCTTTCTGCACTTGTTGGAGAAGAATTGAGGTCTGAAACCACCACAATCGGAGCTTAAAGCCAGGTTTTTATTTCTTTAATTTTCTCTTAATTCTTGCGTTTTCAATGCATTAGATTCATGTGGTTAGGTTTACCTTAGGTTGTAAATGATTTCTGGGCAGAGAATTGGATGATTAGTGACAATTTAGGATGAGATCCGTTTTCGGTTGAGATATAGCATTCTTGATTCTTGAGGTTTTAGTGTAATCTATTAGGATATTTGTAATCCTCGTTAAATTTCGTGCAATTTTCATTCAAGAATCGTTGCATTTGGTGGATTATTGAGAGAGATATGATGGTTTGAAGTTTACCGGAAAAAACACCATTTCCGGCCAGCTAAAATACCGCGCGGCACTGTTCATGGTGAAAAAAATTTGGAATTGGAGAAGACAGCCACCAGCCGTCCGATTGGAGAGGAGAGAAGACTTCGTCCGCACATCACAAGGCTAAGATCGCGCCACGTACCCCATGCCAAAACGCCGTCGTTTTGACGTGATGTATCCCAAGCTTCAGCGCGCCTACAGGAACACCAGGCGCGCGGGTTCGATTCCCTGCATTGCTTTTTTTCTATTAATTGTGAAGCTGAATCAATTATTAGTTTTTTCTTGGGCCTAGAGTGCTTACGCTATCACCACCCCCCTCTATTAGGCCCATCCTGAATTTCACTTAAAATCCCCACTTATTACACCCCCTCCTGGACGTTATTAGGAGATTTTTAAGCTGAATTTCTCAACCAAAAGGGCCAAGCGCCCCTGCTTTCAGCACCCCCTGCATTGGGCCCAGGCGCAGTAATAGGAGAATTTTCCTGCTGATTACACCCTCCACTGATAATTCTTTAATTTCTTTTCTTTATTTTTTCTGTTTTAATACTTGTTAGATTTAATTCACAAAAAATAGTAAATGTTGATATTAAATTCTGAAAAAATTGTAGATATAAAATGAGATATTTAGAATTTTATCATGCTTTTGATATTAATTTTCCATGCATTTTCCATTTTATTGCATATTTTCTAGTGTAATATGTTTTTAATGGTGTGATAATTGTGTGCTGATTTTGTTCATTTTATTTCTCACTCATATTTTGGAGTTTGATCTTGAGAATTTACAGGCTGGTTATATACATGTTATTGGTATTGTGTGATTTTTTTTATGATTTTTAAATCATTTTAAATAAGATTTTAGTGTAGTTGTTTAGGAGTGCTCTTTAGTGGATCTCCTTAGTGATACCTTTCAACTTAGGATTTTATTAGAGGACTTAGAAATTGAATTAGGTCCTGATTTTTGAACTGTAGATCATTAACAAACGCATGTTCCAATAGAAAAATAATTAGATTTTTAGGATGTGTTTTGATATTTTACTTAGAATATTCAAGTTGATTGTTCATTTGGTGCTTCAACTTTGGTGATTGATTTGGAATGGACTCAAAGTGGGCTTTTCTTGCATGGTGGGCTTCTGGTTCTTATTGGAGGATATCATGGACATGATGAAGCTTTTGTGGAGTAGCTGGTGGAGCTTGGATTGGAGCTTTTCTTTCCTTTTTGTTAGCTTTTTGTAGCTTATCAGATTAGGGATTTTAGGAGAGAGCTTTAGAAGTAGTTTTTCGTTCAAATAAACATGGTTGGTTTCATTCACCTTCCATTCCCATACTATGATTCAAAGTCCTCATGTTAAAGTCTCATCTCTCCTTTGGAGGGATGTGTGACGTTTTACAATGAGTAGAACTTTTGAGGATGCCATTCTCCGATGACTGGTTGAGTGTCAGATGGGATTCCTTTGGTTTCCTGTCTGCTTTCCATCATCAAACCTTCATCTTGTTGATTCCTTTCCTTGTTGGAGCATGGTTAAAGCATGAAGATGGAGCATTCTATTCCTTCTCTTGAAGATGGCTTGAGCTTGAAGTTCGATTTACAGACTGTAGGCGTGATTGCTGTCAGAGAGTGGCTTTGTTGTGAAGCTGTTGTTTTGCTTTCTTGACTGTTTGTTTTGCTGGATTTCTTTGATGTATTGATGTGATTTTATTGGAGTGTTGCATTTATATTAGGTCATGTAGTTTAATAGGCCTAAGAGCATCCTAAGGGTTGAGCTTCTCCCCTTGCTTGTATTGCATTAGAGGTTGAGTTTCTCCCTCTGCTTGTATTTTTACTGTGTGGCTTTGCTTGCTGGTATTTGGTAGAGCTCAGCTCCCTTGCCTGTGTGGTGTGTGGCCTTTGTGCCTTGCTTGTTTAGAAGTTGAGCTTGGCTCCTTCTGCTTGTGTGATGCATTGCATGCATGTTATTTACAGCAATTTGTTTACAGTAATCTTTCTTGTACAATTTTTCTGTTTACTGTTGTTTCCATTGCCATGTTCCCCTAGGAACTCTGACTTCTCTTATTCAAGAGAAGTTATGACATACATTAGGATTCTAACCATGCATAATAACATTAGTTAGTTTCCCTTTTAACCACAACCGTAGGACGAATATTGCATGATAACTGTAGGATCGAGTCAGTTTCCCTGTAGAGAGTTTGTTTCTCTTCTCATTCTCAAACACAGTTAAAACATTTAATAAAGGTTAACACGTGTTGTGCGTCACGAGCCTTATGCTACTTGAGAAAGAGTTGTGGGAGGGTTTCCCTCACATAACTCGAGTGTTTAGTGTGGTACCCTTTGGGTGACATGCGACGCATTCACTCTCAAGTCCAAGTCTTTAGTGCAACACGAGTTACAAACAGAACTCAATTCACTTCTTTCCATAAAAGACTTAAAAAAATAAACATTCAAATTCTTTTTGTCCTTTTGGACCCCTTAATCAGGAAAACCCTTTTCTTAAAGGAGAGTTCTGTTAACTTTCAGTTCTACCGCAAACGGTAACGCCTAAGTCTCCAAGGATCGAGCTGCAAACACCAACTGCTGGAACTGATTGTTAACTTTACTTGGATAAAAAACAACTGAACAAACCTGTGTTCTTTGTAGCCCGAACTACGTTTGCTCTGATCTTTTGCGCTGTGTGAAAGTACGTAGGCACGAGATGCGACATCTTAGCAAGCAACCTTCCCCCATAACCCGTAGTTAGGCGAACTACGTTGACTCTGATTTCTCGTTCCAGACGGGAATACGTAGGCATAAAGTGTGATACTTTACCGAGTCATTTTCTTTTCTTTTTAGACCAGACCTTTAGTGTAGGTAGATATAACAAACCCGTTAGATAAACACAACAAGCGTGGATCCCATCGAGTACGATGGACGTGAGGGGTGCTAATACCTTCCCCTTGCGTAACCGACTCCCGAATCCAGACAATGGTTGCGATGACCTTGTCTTGTACCTTTTCGTCAGGTTTTTCCGATCGTTTCCTTTCCCGTTCTGAGGGATGAATAACGAAAGGTGGCGAATCTTCTGTTTTGTCGGCACCTTATTTTCACAGTAGCGACAGCTGGCGACTCTGCTGGGGACTCCAACGGTTCCCTGTGCGAGTCATTCCTAGCGCCTGTGTGTTTACTTGTTGGGTTTTATTGCACTTTACTTTCCGCATTTTATTTTTAGTATATTATTATTGTGCTGTTGTGGGAAGGGGATTTGATGAGCGAGAAGCCAGACCCAAGCTTGAGTTTACTTAGCATTAGTTGTGGATATTAGTGGGCGCGTGCTTGCTTTGCAGGCACTAGTGTCTCATGAAATCCACGCTCAGACGAGGTTCTCCCGATTGACTTCTTTTTCGGCCCTTTAGGTCTGAGGGGTTGTTGGTTTGGAGGATTGTCGACTCTGGGGACCGATCATTTGTGACTCAGCTGAGTGAGGCCACTTCAAGGGATGATGATGCCACACCTTCTGGGTATCGTATCATCGCTCTTGAAAGTCTGTGACGCTGGGAAACGCATAGGATGCCATACCTTGTCTGTGATTTAGGTCCATACCTATGAGCAGTGTCGGGTTTATTGCAGGAAACCTTAACCTTCAGACTACCTGGTTTTCTTGTCAGTGAATCAATGTTGTTGGGTTCAGAGGTTCTTATCGTCAGAGACGTGGTTGTTCTTGACAGTGTGTATTTATTGGTCCTGTTCAGGGTTGTGCTATCAGAGCAGAGTTTTGATTGTGTTGGATCAGGGCTTTGGTCTTCTCAGCAGCCACCTTGATCCCCTGTCGCATGTTTGCATTTTGCATTTTGCATACTCATTTGCATATCATTAACGTGTGTCTGTGTTGCAGGTACACTATTCCCCGGTTCTGGTATTTTCTTGCCTGCTGGTGTGCTATTTTGGGTTCTCTGAGGAAGACTGTGGCCTATAAGCTCCCCACTCCAGAGGTTGCTCAGTTGTCCAGTTTGATTGCTTTAGCAGATGATGCTGTGAGAGGTGAATTCAGAAGATCTTATGGGAAGCTGCTCAGTTTGGTCCGTAAACCTTCTGGGTTTGAGTTGAATGGGTTGTACGCCTTGCTGCAGTTTTATGATCCTCCTTTGAGATGCTTTACTTTCCCGGACTTTATTCTGGCACCTACATTAGAGGAGTATGCTGATTTGTTAGGTGTGCCTATCAAGAGTCAGATGCCATTTGTCCATATGGATGCTGAGCCTAATCTGGCTAATCTAGCTCTTTCTCTTCATCTAGATGCCTCTGAGTTGATCTTGTCCAGTTGGAATGGGGTTCCTGGTTTCTCCTTGCAGTTCTTAGTTGGGAAAGCCCAACAATGTGCCAAAGACGATTGTTGGATTGTGTTCAACGCCATTCTTGCTCTCTGCATATATGGTATTATTTTGTTTCCTAACATGCCTGATTTTGTGGACTTAGATGCCTTTCATATCATTGCATCAGGGAATCTGGTCCCTACCTTGATTGGCGATGTGTATCATTCTATCCATTACAAGAATGAGAATAGAAGGGGTAAGAATGTATCATGTTGTGTGCCCTTGTTCTACAGATGGTTTGATAGTCACCTACCAAAGAAGGGTCTCTCGGCTTCATCTGCAGCCACAGCTGAGTGGTCTGAGCGTTTGATGAGTTTATCAGCAGAGGATGTTGTTTGGTTTGATAGAGATATGTTGGGTACTGAGGTTATATTCAGCTGCCGTGGGTTTTCGAATGTGCCTTTGATTGGAAGAAAGGGTTGTATCAACTATAATCCATCTCTACTTGTCAGATAGTTTGCTTATACTTTGAGAGCTCCGGCAAAGTATGAAGAGGTGCAGGAATCTCTGTACCTCACCGATCTTCTAGAGGGGGATATGTTATCTAAGCTTCAGCATGCCTGGAATGATATTAGTAGACGAGAGAAGCCAGTGTTGGGGAAAAGTAATAGCCAAGCCTACACTCCGTATGTGACCTGGGTCAAGAGGCGAGCAGAGACCATAGGGATGCCATTTCCACCTGCTAAGCAGGAATGCCCTCCAGTGGTAGAAGAGCCTACTACCGTGCCTATTCAGCAGTACAATCAGGTGTTAGCTGAGAGAGAAGAGCTGAAAAAAGCCAATGAAGAATTGGAGAAAGAGTTGGCACAGGTTAGAAGCGAGAGAAGTGAAGTCGTCCGTTCCTTCAAGAGGCAGACAGAGTTGGTGAACAGGTTGGGCACAAATTTGACTAAGCAGGTGGCTGAACGTGAGCGTTTGGGTAGGGACTTCAAATTTGTCAATGACGTACTGGCCACTAAGAAGCAGCACTTGGATGAAGCGTACAGAAGAATATCCAAGTTTAATCAGCAGTGGGATGCCACCATAGCCAACAACAAAGAGAGGGAAGATAAACTGAAACAGCAGATCTCCAACCTGAAGGCTCAGGTGAAGGCTAGTGAGGAAAGGTTTGATGAGGAAACTGCTCTCCGATATGCCACCGAAGCCAGGCTCAACAAAGCCCTTGGCAACCTGAAGAATCACAAGCAGGTGTTCGAGTCCAAGAAGCGGAAGTTAGAGGAGTGCTTTGGCCAGGAAGATCCGGTTGAGAGTCTCCAGTGTACTATTAGGCATAGAGAGTTGCTCATCAAAGGGTTACTCGCTTGTCCTGACCACCCGAAGACAAAAGAGTTGTTGGAGGAGTTTCGTGCTCGCCGTCGCACTTGATTATCTTTGTACCCTTTTGTATTCTTTCTGATTTTTGCTGTAGGCTGACCATCACCAGGCTTGTTGGTTGAGGTCATGCTAATGATATCCCATGTATTCATTGACTTTGAACTGCTGCCTTATCGGCCCATATATATATGAGATGTTATTTCAGTGACTAGATCCGGACTTCTTGCTATCAGCACTGACACTATGGCACTCAAACCGGGGAAAAATCTCTCTAACGCACAGACACACGTTTGCATTTTCCTAAGTCATTTGCATAGACGGTGCTTTGTATTGTGTTTCTTAACCCTCTGTTGATGCAAGTTCCAGGATTGCCGAACACTGAACTCACCGTTACTCAACCAGAAGCAACTGTAAGAAAGTCATGGACCAGATGCAGTCAGAGATGCAGGAGATGCATGACCACATGGCTCAGTTCATGCAGGTGATGGAGACCGTGGCTAAAGGCCAGGAACAACTCCAGACTCTCGTGCAGCCTCTGATTGCACGAGTTGATAGCAATGGTGTGCTACATGGGGGTACGGATGCTAATCGTCCTCATGGTGAAACTCCTCAGGCTGGTGATGCTATACCAGTGGTCGGTCTTGACGCTGGTGAGAACATCCTCGTGGCTGGTAATGGGTATACTGGTAATAGGAACGGTAACTTGGAAACCAATGGGAACGTTGTTGGCAATGGTAATGCTGGCTTCAACACTGGTGCTGGGAATACCGGTGTGAATATGGTCAACGGCAATACGGGCTTTGCTGGTATGAATATAGGCTTCGGTAACGCTGGTGGTGCCAATGCTAGATTTGGTAATCAGGGTTTTGGAACTGTGAGTAACAATGGTTACAGAATGGGGGCCTACAATGTTGGCTTTGGACCAGCTGCTGCTAATCAGGGCTTTGTTAATAGGGGGTATGATCCCAAGATCAATCTGAATGGTTATGGTCGCAATGCTGCGTACGCTGGGTACAAGAATGAGGGTCCTTATTGGGGTGAAGACCGTCAAGTGGATGCTTTCTCTAGACAGGGCATGGGTTACGAGATGCATACTGAAAATGATTGCAGGTTCCGAGCAAGGGAACAGATTCAAGCATAGTTAATGGAAGTTCGAGGCCAGCTGGGGCAATTCATGAAGGACATGCAAACGTTGCGCTTGAATCAGGAGGCGCTTGAAGAGGAGAGCTACCGACTGAAGGCCCAGGTGAGTATGATGGCAGAAGTGTTGAGGAATGTACTCCGAAGGGAGTGTGAGCAAGTTCCTGAAGCCGCAGCCACCAGGCTCACTCCATTGGTGTCTGAAGAATCTGTGCCAAGGCACATTAGTCCTAAGAGGCTCTCTGCACAGCTTGAAGCACAGGATTTTCCTTGTCAGCGGTCACGGCTGATCTCTCAGGATAACCCCAGAAGGTATGGTAAAAGGATGAAGCTCTCTGGCAGAGTATTTGATGAGATCCCGATGAGTTATGATCAGTTGGTGCGACTCTTGCTCCAGCTTCAACTGGTTGAACCTCGTACTTTGGCTCCATTGACTGGACATCCACCACCAGGCTATGACGTGAACACCCGTTGTGTTTTCAAATCTGGGGCACCAGGGCATGACATTACAAACTGCAAAGCTTTTAAGGATAATGTTCAAGATTTGCTAGAAGAGAAGACAATTGAATTTGTGTTGGGCGGCATGAAGGTATCAGGAGTTGATATTCCTATCCCCCTATTTGAAGATGCAAAGGGACCGGAGTATATGCTAGGATCGTTGGAGTCTGAATCCCCTTGTCCACTGCAGTTACCTGTTCTCGAGTCGAGCTTGAGAGCGAAAGTGCCTGAACACAAGGAATGCCTCGATCAGCATCGACAACCTCTTGCTCCGTCGCAGCAAAACTGTCAAAATCAGAGTCGACCTCGCCACAATTTGAAAGGAGTTGATAGACAGAAGGTGCATGTCCTTCCCAAAAAGAAATTTGGTCGTACACCGCTCTTCTGATCGAGCCTGAAGACCTCAAGGGTCGCTCCCCTCAGCAGCAAATAAGGGTGAAAGCCCAGTTCCTAGAAGCTGGCAATCTGCATTTTATCATGTCATTTCTTTACATTTGTAGTTTCTTTCCTGTTAGAATTGCAAATTTTCGCTTGTAAAACTTGTTGTTTTTTCAATCGATATTGATAATGAAATAAATATGCATGTTTTGAATTAATCCATTCGTGTTCACTCTATTGCTTTCATTTATTTCTAACGCTTGTTTAAGTGGAATCCGGGGAGGATGACATAAATCAAAAGACGCAGAGCTTCCGATTGTATGCTTTTGAATAAAACCTGCTGATGATGTACATGCATTGTTTCAAATCCCTAAACATCGGAGATATAAGGAAGATAATCCCTTGTCAACCCCTTTGAGCCTAGTAGTAGGAGTTCTTTCTGAAAACAAAAAACCCTCAATTTTTAACCGGGGGCAGGGTAAGTGTTAGCTAATTTGACCGAGCGTCCAAATTGCAAAAGGAGTATCCGTTCGAGGATCAATCACACCTCTAGAGGTCGTGCCTAAAAAACCACAATGGTTAAATGTCAAGAGTGAAACAGTCACATTATTCCTCAACGAGTCAGACAACCAGTGTCATACGACTTGTTCGAAAAAGAGAAAGAGAAAAGAAAGAAAAAACCCGCTAAGTCGAATCCTGAAAACAAGTGACTTAGGCAAAAATGAGGGTATCCCGCTGGACTTTAAAATCGAAAATTGAAAAGAATTAGTCCAGGCAAAATATAGGGAAAAACGAGAAGAACCAAAAAGCAAAAGGATTGTAAAAGAAAAATTCTCGAAAATACAAGTCGTGTGACTCCAGGTCCTGAAAGACGAAAAGTGAATGACTGTCACTCCAAAGAATGTGTGATGTCCTGAACTATCACTTCTATACAACCTTTGAAAGGTGAGCGCTAAGGTCGAATTAGCTGAGCATATGATCGGAGAACATCAAGGAGAATGGGTGGGTTAAAAAGAATTTTGAGCCTTATATCCTTTCTTGTTAACTGTAAACCTGACCACGTTACAACCTGAAAAAGTCCTAATTGAAATAGGTTTATTTCGAGAGCATACTTCGGTAAAGACCGCATCGAAACTGACTCCTGAAAGGATTCCTCTTGCAGCATTGTATTAATTTTGACATTTTGATAGCTGATTCATTTATGTCATAAAGTTTTTCTCCAGTGAACAGACTTGGATTTCAAAACTGTCATATGCATTGCATTTAATATATCTTTTATGCAGAACGGTTTGTTTTACTTGCGAGTAAGCGCTTGACAGCAGGAATGTTTCCGCAGTGGAAAGTTTGATCGGGATAGAATGTAGAATGCCTGAATACTCCGTCAAGTTGTGGCCAGCTATATCAAATAACCCCCAGTAAGAGCAGCCGTCCAAAAATGGTTAATATGGGGCAATCAGGTCGAGATTTAGAAAATCTCTCGTAGTCAGAGGCACTACTACGAATCAGCCAGTCAGGGACCAAGTCATTGCAGGACTGGGGCAAGCCACCCTAAGAGCACAAAGGCTATTGTTGATCAGAAGGCGACCAATTTGAAGCACCTCTTCGAGGTTCGAAACGCGAAAGTAGTTTGTATTTAACCATCAGGGTATGGAGATTGTAGTACCCTCTTAGGGGAAGATTTTTAGGAAGATTCCACGAGCTGGGAGCAAAAGTAGAAGCGAAGGAAATATTCCTCTCTGTTTTATCAGAGTTTATTAGAAATTGATGCAGGATTAGGGGCAAGCCATTTCGAAGTCTGCAGTTTGTGGCAAGTTTGTCTTTTCAAGTTGAAATGTTTGGACTGGGGCATTGTTGGCACCTTTGCAACAGATATCCAAGGGATCGTGTTCCCCAGCCAGGGAAGGCTTTACGTGAAACTTATTCCCCCCAGCAGACGGAATTTGCTTTTCATCCCCGGCAGATGGAGGTCGAAGTTTTTATCCCTAGAAGAGTTGGGATTGAATCCAAGCAGGATCAGACTATTCTCAACAATTCAAGATTGACTTATTCGGTAGGATAAAGTCGTCCTCAGTGGGTCAAAATTGATGTACCCAGCGGGGCGTACATTCCCGGTGGTTGGTTATGAATATATTTACTCCTAGAGAGAGTCCTTGCAAAGTACAATCAGAGTATGCAGATCAGTTCCCAGCTGAGTATCCCCAGCATGGTTGATCCCCACAGAGCATGATCAGGTGATCAGTGGTTTGAAAGGATCATCCCTGTACAGGACCGTCTTTTCTGTTCTCCAGCAGGTTGCTTTTCCTCCGATGGGATGATCATCCTCAATAGGGTTCGTAATTTCGAGCTTGTGAGCCATTCCCCAGCAGGATGGTTATCCCCTGCAGAGTTGGTTTCACCCTTCCAACATTGATTTTGCTGGAATATGTCTGTGATACCCGGTTATCCCCAGCGGATTCGGATTTGTCTTCAGCATTTATTTTGCTGGAGCACCTCTTTGCATTTGCATATATCATCATGTTTGCATCTACTCAAACGCGTAGCATTTCCATGTTGTGTGGAGTATTACGTCATTGTCAAACATGTGCATTTTGAAACATAAGCCAGGTGGGTTACCTCCTTGTTTCAGGTGATTCTTCCCTGCAGGTAATTGATATTATTGCTCAGGAAGGTGTCCAGATATTCAGATTTTTGGCGCGAGATACGCGATGATAGTGTTTGCCCTGTCATATGCTCCCCTAGCAGAGTTGCTTGGTTAAGTTTCTCTTCTCTCTCCCAGCGGAATTCTTCTCAGGTTGCTGTTACGTCTGCATTAAAAGATTTCATGGTTTAAACTTCCTGAGTTGTTACTCGTGACTTCCCCAGTAGAGTTTTTCCCCATCAGAGTTGCTTGGTTAGGTTTCTCTTATTCCCCAGCAAAGTATACTTCAGACTGCCGTACAACAGTTTTTAAAATCTTGAAGTTGTTACCTGTTGTCGAAATGGGTGTTTGACGGCCGTCGTTAGAATTTCCCCGCAGAATTTGTTTGTTCAAGTCTTCGGGTTCGCACTTTTATTTAGTGCTTTTCCCACTTCTTAGGAATTGGAAGGTTGACGTGATGGTTCAACAGTCGACGTGATGGTTCGACAGTTTGCACTTTTATTTAGTGCTTTTCCCACATCTTAGGAATAGGAATGTTGACATGATGGTTCAACAGTCGACGTGATGGTTCGACAACTCTCGCTTTTATTTAGCATATGCTCGTTTCCTTATGAATGAAAGGTTGACATGATGGTTCAACGGTCGACGTGATGGTTTGACAGCTCTCGCTTTTATTTAGCGTATGCCCGTTTCTTAGGAAAAGGAAGGTCAGAGATATTGACGATACTCACTTTTATTTAACGTATGCCCGTTTCTTAGGAAAAGGAAGGTCAGTGATATTGACAATACTCGCTTTTATTTAGCGTATGCCCGTTTCTTAGGAAAAGGAAGGTTAGTGATATTGACAATACTCGCTTTTATTAGCGTATGCCCGTTTCTCAGGAAAAGGAAGGTTAGTGATATTGACGATACTCGCTTTTATTTAGCGTATGCCCGTTTCTTAGGAAAAGGAAGGTCAGAGATATTGACGATACTCGCTTATATTTAGCGTATGCCCGTTTCTTAGGAAAAGGAAGGTCAGTGATATTGACAGTACTCGCTTTTATTAGCGTATGCCCGTTTCTTAGGAAAAGGAAGGTCAGTGATATTGACAGTACTCGCTTTTATTAGCGTATGCCCGTTTCTTAGGAAAAGGAAGGTCAGTGATAGTGACAGTACTCGCTTTTATTTAGCGTATGCCCGTTTCTTAGGAAAAGCAAGGTCAGAGATATTGATGAGACTCGCTTTTATTTAGCGTATGCCCGTTTCTAAGGAAAAGGAAGGTCAGTGATATTGACAATACTCACTTTTATTTAGCGTATGCCCGTTTCTTAGGAAAAGGAAGGTCAATGATATTGACAGTACTCGCTTTTATTTAGCGTATGCCCGTTTCTTAGGAAAAGGAAGGTCAATGATATTGACAGTACTCGCTTTTATTAGCGTATGCCCATTTCTTAGGAAAAGGAAGGTCAGTGATATTGACGATACTCGCTTTTATTTAGCGTATGCCTGTTTCTTAGGAAAAGGAAGGTCAGAGATATTGATGATACTCGCTTTTATTTAGCGTATGCCCGTTTCTTAGCAGAAATGGAAGGTCAGTGATATTGACAACACTCACTTTTATTAGCGTATGCCCGTTTCTTAGGAAAAAGAAGGTCAATGATATTGACAGTACTCGCTTTTATTAGCGTATGCCCGTTTCTTAGGAAAAGGAAGGTCAATGATATTGACAGTACTCGCTTTTATTAGCGTATGCCAATTTCTTAGGAAAAGGAAGGTCAGTGATATTGACGATACTCGCTTTTATTTAGCGTATGCCCGTTTCTTAGGAAAAGGAAGGTCAGAGATATTGATGATACTCGCTTTTATTTAGCGTATGCCCGTTTCTTAGCAGAAATGAAAGGTCAGTGATATTAACAACACTCGCTTTTATTAGCGAATGCCCGTTTCTTAGGAAAAGGAAGGTCAGTGATATTGACAGTACTCGCTTTTATTAGCGTATCCCCGTTTCTTAGGAAAAGGAAGGTCATTGATATTGACGATACTCGCTTTTATTTAGCGTATGCCCGTTTCTTAGGAAAATGAAGGTCAGAGATATTGACGATACTCGCTTTTATTTAGCGTATGCCCGTTTCTTAGCAGAAATGGAAGGTCAGTGATATTGACAATACTCGCTTTTATTAGTGTATGCTCGTTTCTTAGGAAAAGGAAGGTCAGTGATATTGACAATACTCGCTTTTATTAGCGTATGCCCGTTTCTTAGGAAAATGAAGGTCAGTGATATTGACGATACTCGCTTTTATTTAGCGTATGCCCGTTTCTTAGGAAAAGGAAGGTCAGAGATATTGACGATACTCGCTTTTATTTAGCGTATGCCCGTTTCTTAGGAAAAGGAAGGTCAGTGATAGTGACAGCACTTGCTTTTATTTAGCGTATGCCCGTTTATGCGGAAATGGAGGATCAAGGATATTGATGTCGTGCTTTACGTAGTGCTTTGCTTGCTTCTTCGAAAATGGATGGTCGAGGATGATATTTAGATATCGTCTTTTGACGGTGCCCGCTTATTGTGACATATTTCGGGAGGATTGATGGTGTTAATCCAGTTTATTGATTCGATGCCTGTGGCGTCACACAGGTGGTTGATGATGAAATCAAGTTAGTTTTTATCAGATGATTGATCAATTGTCGCTGTGACAACCAAATTCAGTTTTCTGGATATTGCCTCCCAAGCAGTTTTGCAGTTTATTTCTTCAGTTAGCAAATTTCGGGGTTCTCTGGTATTCAACCTTCTTCTACCTCGATTGTTCGAAAGCCGTTCGCTTTTCATCCAGTCGGGTCCAAGCCGCTTGAATAGGGGCAGCTGTTGCACCCCAAAATTTGCCTAACCTTTTCTCATCTGGTTTATGTTTCATTGCATAGCATAACATTGTTCTAACATAGTTCTAGCATATGCATATCATTACATTAGCATTGTTCACCTGTGAAGGGGATCAAGTGTAATATATGTCAAAAGAAGCCTAGCCAGAGGTCTTATGCAAGTTTGAGAAGCCATCATAATCATCAGTCAAGGGGATAGGTTCTAGAGGTTCAGTTGCTTGTATGGGGTTTATCTCCCAGCATGAGGAGTCATTTGAAGAGTATCAGAGGTTGTGGAGCCTTAGATGTGGATATGATGTGTGGATAGAGCTCATGGAGTTCCTAGAGGATCAAGACAGAGCTCAGTCAAAGGCTTGTAGCAAGTACAAAAGCCACAGTGGTGTCACTAGGGTTTCATCTGGTTAATTCTAGGCCAAAATGAGCAATTGAAGAAGATCAAAGCCTACTTCTAGGTCAGTAAGATCATGGAATGATATGTTAAGGCATATGAGAGGTTCTTTCAAGATCAATTTGAGAATAATCAAGAGTGGTTGGAGTTGCTAAGTCAGGGTTCCTAGGGTAAAATCCCCTATTTAGTGCCAAACTTCCAAGCCATGGAATTCAAGATAAAAGTCTCATATGACTTTGGCCTTCATATGAATGTTGTAGAGGATGCTCTTAGCTTCAATTTGAGTACTAGAAGTCCTCCATTGGATTTATAGAACTCAAGTTATGGTCCAGACAAGTTACAGGTCCTCAGATGCCTCTGAAATTTGTCTGTGAAAATCATCTGACTTCCATGCTACTTTTGACCAAGGAAGGTGTTTCTCATAATCTTTTGGCCAACATAAAATATGTTCCTCATGATCTTAGATTTCCAAATTGTATTATAAGTCTTCCATCTGATTTGTAGAACTCAAGTTGTGAGGTTTACAAGTTAAGGGTATTTTGGGAAAGTGAGATTATAGGCCATTTTCAATCATAGGTCAAAATCTCCAACTTGCACATCTCGAATGCAATTTTGTTCAACATGGAACTTGCTCAAAATATGGTTTTTAGGTCAACCAAGAGCACATGGTGAATTGATTTGGTCCATAGTAAGAGTTGACTTGAAGTGGTTTTGAAAGAAGAGAAATTAAAGGCATTTTTGGTGGGAAATTCAAATAAATTGTTATGTGCACACAATATGTCAAATGACCACTCAATTTGATCAGAAATAATATTTTGATAATATTGGCATTTGTAGAATTCCATTTTGAAATTTGGTTCATGGCATTTCATGAGGTTTCTTCACTAATAAGCAACATCACAAAAAAAAATCATTCACAAAGGCAATTCAAGGCTCTAGCTAAGCTAAACTCATTCAAGGGGTTTTTTTGTATGATGCTAGAAGCTTCCCAAGCAAGCTTTGGAGCCAAGTTTGAGCTTGCCATATAATCAAATTTTTGGAGAAAAATTTTGGATTTGGATTTTTGGATTGGGCTTGGATTGGGCCTTTAGAAGGTTCTAATATGATCTATAAGTATTCAAAAACGAAATTGGATAGAGGTTGGTGACTCATTGGAGCTGAAGAGAGAGATAAGCCATTGGAGCAAGTTGAAGAAAAAGCTTGAAAGTGAATTTTTGGTTTTGGAGATTTAGAGGATTACAGCAAGATTTGATTATCAAGAATCGTTCACCATTAATCATTGAAGCTTTCTGCACTTGTTAGAGAAGAATTGAGGTTTGAAACCACCACAATCGGAGCTTAAAGCCAGGTTTTTATTTCTTGAATTTTCTCTCAATTCTTGCGTTTTCAATGCATTAGATTCATGTGGTTAGGTTTACCTTAGATTGTAGATGATTTCTGGGCAGAGAATTGGATGATTAGTGACAATTTAGGATGAGATCCGTTTTCGGTTGAGATATAGAATTCTTGATTCTTGAGGTTTTATTGTAACCTATTAGGATATTTGTAATCCTCGTTAAATTTCGTGCAATTTTCATTAAAGAATCGTTGCATTTGGTGGGTTATTGAGAGAGATATGATGGTTTGAAGTTTACCGGAAAAAACACCATTTCCGGCCAGCTACAGTACCGCGCGGCACTGTTCATGGTGAAAAAAATTTGGAATTGGAGAAGACATCCACCAGCCGTCCGATTGGAGAGGAAAAAGACTTCGTCTGCGCATCACAAGGCTAAGATCGCGCCACGTACCCCATGCCAAAACGTTGTCGTTTTGACGTGATGTATCCCAAGCTTCAGCGCGCCTACAGGAACCCCAGGCAAGCGGGTTCGATTCCCTGCGTTGCCTTTTTTCTATTAATTGCAAAGCTGAATCAATTATTAGTTTTGTCTTGGGCCTTGAGTGCTTACGCTATCACCACCCCCTCTATTAGGCCCATCCTGAATTTCACTTAAAATTCCCACTTATTACACCCCCTCCTGGACGTTATTAAGAGATTTTTAAGCTGAATTTCTCAACCAAAAGGGCCCAGCGCCCCTGCTTTCAGCACCCCCTGCATTGGGCCCAGGCGCAGTAATAGGAGAATTTTCCTGCTGATTACACCCTCCACTGTTAATTCTTTAATTTCTTTTCTTTATTTTTTCTGTTTTAATACTTGTTAGATTTAATTCACAAAAAATAGTAAATGTTGATATTAAATTCGGAAAAAATTGTAGATATAAAATGAGATGTTTAGAATTTTATCATGCTTTTAATTTTAATTTTCCATGCATTTTCCATTTTATTGCATATTTTCTAGTGTAATATGTTTTTAATGGTGTGATAATTGTGTGCTGATTTTGTCCATTTTATTTCTCACTCATATTTTGGAGTTTGATCTTGAGATTTTACAGGCTGGTTATATACATGTTGTTGGTATTGTGTGGTTTTTTAATGATTTTTAAATCATTTTAAATAAGATTTTAGTGTAGTTGTTTAGGAGTGCTCTTTAGTGGATCTCTTTAGTGATACCTTTCAACTTAGGATTTTATTAGAGGACTTAGAAATTGAATTAGGTCCTGATTTTTGAACTGTAGATCATTAACAAACGCATGTTCCAATAGAAAAATAATTAGATTTTTAGGATGTGTGACGTTTTACAATGAGTAGAACTTTTGAGGATGCCATTCTCCGATGACTGGTTGAGTGTCAGATGGGATTCCTTTGGTTTCCTGTCTGCTTTCCATCATCAAACCTTCATCTTGTTGATTCCTTTCCTTGTTGGAGCATGGTTAAAGCATGAAGATGGAGCATTATATTCCTTCTCTTGAAGATGGCTTGAGCTTGAAGTTCGATTTACAGACTGTATGCGGGATTGCTGTCAAAGAGTGGCTTTGCTGTGAAGCTGTTGTTTTGCTTTCTTGACTGTCTGTTTTGCTGGATTTCTTTGATGTATTTATGTGATTTTCTTGGAGTGTTGCATTTAGATTAGGTCATGTAGTTGAATAGGCCTAAGAGAATCCTAAGGGTTAAGCTTCTCCCCTTGCTTGTATTGCATTAGAGGTTGAGTTTCTGCATCTGCTTGTATTTTTACTGTGTGGCTTTGCTTGCTGGTATTTGGTAGAGCTCAGCTCCCTTGCCTGTATGGTGTGTGGCCTTTGTGCCTTGCTTGTTTAGAAGTTGAGCTTGGCTCCTTCTGCTTGTGTGATGCATTGCATGCATTTTATTTACAGCAATTTGTTTACAGTAATCTTTCTTGTACAATTTTTATGTTTACTGTTGTTTCCATTGCCATGTTCCCCTAGGAACTCTGACTTCTCTTATTCAAGAGAAGTTATAACATACATTAGGATTCTAACAATGCATAATAACATTAGTTAGTTTCCCTTTTAACCACAACCATAGGACGAATATTGCATGATAACTGTAGGATCGAGCCAGCTTCCCTGTAGAGAGTCTGTTTCTCTTCTCATCCTCAAACACAGTTAAAACATTTAATAAAGGTTAACACGTGATGTGCGTCACGAGCCTTATGCTACTTGAGAAATAGTTGTGGGAGGGTTTCCCTCACATAACTCGAGTGTTTAGTGTGGTACCCTTTGGGTGACATGCGACGCATTCTGTCTCAAGTACAAGTCTTTAGTGCAACACGAGTTACAAACAGAACTCAATTCACTTCTTTCCATAAAAGACTTAAAAAAACAAACATTAAAATCCTTTTTGTCCTTTTGGACCCCTTAATCAAGAAAACCCTTTTCTTAAAGGAGAGTTCTGTTAACTTTCAGTTCTACCGCAAACGATAACGCCTAAGTCTCCAAGGATCGAGATGCAAACACCAACTGCTGGAACTGATTGCTAACTTTACTTGGATAAAAAACAGCTGAACAAACCTGTGTTCTTCGTAGCCCGAACTACATTTGCTCTGATCTTTCACGCTGTTTGAAAGTACGTAGCCACGAGATGCGACATCTTGGCGAGCAACCTTCCCCCATAACCCGTAGTTAGGCGAACTACGTTGACTCTGATTTCTCGTTCCAGACGGGAATACTTTACCGAGTCATTTTCTTTTCTTTTTAGACCAGACCTTTAGTCTAGATAGATATAACAAACCCGTCAGATAAACACAACAAGCATGGATCCCATCGAGTACGATGGACGTGAGGGGTGCTAATACCTTCCCCTTGCGTAACCGACTCCCGAATCCAGACAATGGTTGCGATGACCTTGTCTTGTACCTTTTCGTCAGGTTTTTCCGATCGTTTCCTTTCCCGTTCTGAGGGATGAATAACGAAAGGTGGCGACTCTTCTGTTTTTTCGGCACGTTATTTTCGCAGTAGCGACAATATGCCATATACTGTTTTTCCTTTTCCAGTGAACAGATTGGATGTCAAAACTGTCATATGCGTTGCATTAATATATCTTTTATGCAGAACAACTTGTTTTACTTGCAAGTAAGCGCTTGACAGCAGGAAAGTTTCCTACAGTGGAAATTCTGATTAGGATAGAATGCAGAACGCCTGAATACTCCGTGAATCGGGGCAAGCTATATCAAGTAATCCCTAGTGATGTCAGCCGTCCAAAGTCAGTTATTCCGGGGCAATCAGGTCGAGATTCGGTAAATCTCTCGAAGCAAAAAAAATTTTACTCCAAATCAGCCAATCAGGGGCAAAGTCATTGCAGACAGGGGCAGGCCACTCTAAGAAAAGCGCAGAAGTTGTTTCTTGCCCGAGGGGAATTTGATCCGAAGCATCTCTCTGAGGTTCAGAGTGCTGGGGAAGTTCATGTCAGACCATCAGGGTATAGATTTTCAGATTCCCATTCGAGGAATATCCCCACAAAGATCCCACAGACTAAGGCATATCAGAAGCGAAGGAATTGTTCCTCTCCGTGTCATCAGAGCTACTCAGAGATACTCGAGCAGGTTCAGCCAATCCTCAAGTGTGAGATGAATGTCGGGAAGTCGTGTTATTATCCCTTGACCCTTCAACCAGAAACCGTGAATTCAGACAGGATGTTTTCTAGCGTCAGTCGTACTTGACCCATCACGGATAGCCTAAAATCCCAATTCCTATTGGCAATGATCAGGAAGCCCAATCCTTATTGGCGCGCCATTCCTAAAGCCCAATCCATATTGGCAATCACCGGGTGGCCCAATCCATGTTGGCTCATCAGTCTCAAAATCCAATCTTCATTAATACGCAGGAAGACTCCGACAGGTTTCCCCAGCGAAAGTCCAATTGTCATTGGCACGTGTAAGCTATCCCCAGGGAAGTCCAATCATATGTGGCACATTTGGTTATCCCCAGCGGAGTTGGCTTTGTCTTCAGCATTTATTTTGCTGAAGCAGTTCCGTATCCAGTTTCTCCAGCAGCCCGAGCCCGCATTTGTATCTTGCATATATCATCATATTTGCATTTCATCGTCAAATGCGTAGCATTCCATCTTATATGGAGCATTACGCCATAGAAAAATTCAAACATACGCATATGCATGTGAAGCATAAGCAAGTTTTTCTATCAGCCTTCCGTGGCAACGTGAATCACTCTGGAATCAGTTCAGGGGCATTTATCCAGCAGCTTTGCTCAGACAGCTCTTTGGTTTATTTAATTTTAAGATCATACGACGATTATGCTTTGTCCATCAATCATCTGATGACGACATACTTTTCTTTCCGTCAATTCCTATTGACGACGTGTACCTCCGAGCAGGTTTTCTTCCCGTCAGTTCCTATTGACGATGTGTTTCCCCAGCAGGAGTTTTCTCCGTCTATCTTTAGACGTTGTGAGTTTGAGTAGGTGTTTTCTCCGTCTATCTTTAGACGTTGCGAGTTTGGGTATGGTTTTTTCTCCGTCTAGCTTTAGACGATGTGAGGTTTCAAGGCGATCTTTCAGATATGGTTTTCTTTCTGTTTATTGGATGAGATGACATTTCAAGAGGGGTTTTTCCTGACCGTTGATTCTTATTCACGTCGAAGCTCTTTGAAGAATGCTCGGTTTTCCTGGTTGTTGATTCTTATTGACGACATGGCTCTTTGAAGGTGGTTTTCTTCCTGTCAATTCTTATTGATAATGTGTCCCCTTTGAGGATATTGTTCTTTTCCATCAACTCCTATAGATGAAAGGATTCTGAAATTTGATAGCCTTCAGAGTGACATACTAGATGTCATATTCAGACAAAAGCATTTTCCACCGGACTATCCTACCGGTAAGAGCAGGTTTCTCAAAGATGTATTTGATTGGATCCATCTTAGAGATTAAGTACGTGGTGTGTGTCAGCATATATTGTCTGAGGCGTCTAGCAGTCCATGCAAGTGCACAACAAGTTTTCTCAAGCAAAGAGTACCTAGTCTCACAATTGTCGAACTTTTTGATGAGATAGTATATGGCATGTTCTTTCTTGCATGTATCATCTTGTTATCCTAATAATGAGTGGCCTTTCGGGGACTGGTGGTAATAAGATTGGTGGTTCTTGCAAATACTCTTTGATTTTATCAAATGCCCCTTGGCATTCGTCGTCCCACACAACTAGTTGATCTTTCCTGAGTAATTTAAAAATTGGCTTGCAAGTGGCTGTAAGATGTGAAATAAACCTTGCGATATAATTCAACCTTCCCAAAAAGCCACGAACCTCTTTTTCGGTCCTCGGTGCAGGCATGCTTTGAATTGCTCTTACTTTATTAGGATCCACCTCAATCCCTTTCTGGCTTACAATAAAGCCCAACAACTTTCCAGACCACACCCCAAACGTACATTTGTTAGGATTAAGCCTTAATCTGAACTTCCTGAGTCGAGCTAACAACTTTTCCAAATTAACCAAATGCTCCTCTTCAGTCTGGGACTTGACAATCATGTCGTCAACGTACACTTCGATCTCTTTATGAATCATATCATGAAAGAGTGTTACCATTGCACGTTGGTATGTTGCCCCAACATTCTTAAGCCCAAATGGCATTACTTTATAACAGAATATGCCCCACGGTGTAATGAACGTGGTCTTCTCCATGTCGTCTGGATCCATCTTAATTTGATTATAACTAGAGAATCCATCCATGATGGAAAAAACAGAGAACTGAGTCGTGTTATCCACCAATACGTCAATGTGAGGAAATGGGAAATCATCTTTAGGGCTTGCTCTGTTTAGGTCACGGTAATCCACACACATGCGGACCTTTCCGTCCTTCTTCGGTACCGGAACGATGTTGGCAACCCATTGCGGGTATTTGGCCACTGCTAAGAACCCTGCATCGAATTGTTTTCGGACTTCATCACGAATTTTCAGAGCCATATCAGGACAAGTTCTTCTCAATTTCTGCTTGACGGCATGGCATTCTTCCTTGAGTGGAAAATTGTGCACAATAATATATGTATCTAGACCAGGCATGTCTTGATATGACCACGCGAACACATTAGCATACTCTCGGAGAAGCTCTATCAACTTTACCTTGACAGCATCCTGGAGAGACGCTTCGACCTTTATCTCCCTTTTATCTTCTTCCGAGCCCAGGTTGATAACTTTGATGTCCTCTTTATGCGGCATAATGGCCTTCTCTTCTTGCTGCAACAGCCTTGCCAGTTCGTTGGGGAGCTCACTATCTTCCTCGTCTTCCTCTTCCGGTCGATATATTGGACAATCAAAAACATAGAGGCCTATAGCAATGTCGATATCAAGGACTTCGGTGGTGTCTCTGCATGTTTATGATTTATGCAGCTTATTTAGGAATGTGAGTGCGTAAAAGAAATGCCATTTATTATGAAAAAGTAAAAAAGAAAATGAGCGAAAATTGAATGCAAGTTAATTTATTCATGTAAATCATGTTTTGAAACATCAGGAGGCCCACTACAAAGTTCCGCTACGCCTTGGGTAGAGTGTAGGGTTTTGACAATCAATTAAAATATTACTTTTGATGCGGGTAGAATTGGGGTATTTCGATGGTCTTCCAATCCTGCAATTCTTCTCCAGGCTCAGCTTGTCGAAACCAGCTTGCGAAGATTTCTTTATTGCCAACCTCATCTTCAATTACCATAGCCGCAGTGTGATCGAAGATATGCCCAGTGCTCTTGAAAATGTCTTCCACAAGAGGAATTTGCTTTTGGCCATATGCAAATGCTGTTGTGCTGGACAAAGGATGGCATCCCAACCCAAACTTGTCGAACTTTTCAGCAACTTCAACCATTTTTCCCCAGCATTGGGCATTCCCTTTGTCAACTACCATCTTAGCCTCTTTAGAAGAAGCCATTGCTGATCTTTAACTCTGACTATCTAAAATCCATTGTACTGCCAATGTATTCACCACTTCGAACGTTTGAAAAGGTGTTTCCACCATTTCCCCTTCGACTTCGATGTATCTGAAGGACGTTAGGTGACTTACCAAAATTTCCTCCTCTCCTCCAATCAAAACCACTTTGTCATTGTTAGCAAACTTTAGCTTTTGGTGGAGAGTGGATGTAACGGCACCTGCATAGTGGATCCAAGGTCTTCCTAACAAACAGTTGTACCCTGGATAGATATCCATTACTTGGAATGTAATGTTAAAGACAGTTGGTTCGATTTTTATTGGCAAGTCCACATCTCTAATCACAGCACGCCTAGAACCAATAAAAGCTTTGACCACCAAAGCACTCGGTTTCATGCTAACTCTTTTTACTGGCATTCTTTCCAAGGTGATCTTAGGAAGCACATTTAGAGAAGAACCTATATCCACCAAGACTCAGCATGTCTTGGCACTTGATAGAAATATGGAGAGCTTTATTGTGGTTCCTTTTCTCTGCTGTCAGATCATCATCGTTGAATCTGAGAAAGTTCCCAGCTGTTACGCTAGCTATCACATCATCGAATTGGGCTACGGTGATGTCTTTGGCAATATGTGCGGAGCTTAACACTTTTATTAAAGATAATATGTGTGCCTCTAAACTGAGCAAAGCGAGAGCATGGAAATTCTAGCAGGAGTCTGGTTTAGTTGATCAATCACTTTAAAGTCACTTTTTCTGATGATCTTTAAAAATTCCTCAGCTTCCTTCCGCGTGACTGCTTCCTTTGGTGATGATACATCTGCAAGCGGCTCTACATTCGACAATTCATTTGTTGTATAGAAAGCTTTCCCTTTATTCTTAGCAGGCGCTTCCGCTGGTCGGGTGGCAAATAATCGACCACTACGAGTCATTCCACTAGGCCTGACCACTGCATCGCATTTGGCAGCATCATACTCAATTACTATCTTCTCTGGCCTTTGTTTAAAAACTTTAGGCTCAAATTCATCAACAGGATACTCCATCACTATCAGCGCTGGCCGTGCTGCTCTTTGTCTGTTGACATCATCTTCATCATATTGCATGATTACGGGTGTTGGTCCGGCGGGCCTCTGTTGAAAGGCTTCTAAAGGATCATATTGTAAAATTACCGGCGCTGGGTGATCTCACCTTGGTTGATAAGCTTTTGTTTCGTCATATTGAATCTCAATAGCAGACACATTCAAGTCCCGACGTTCTATCTGTATTATCCCATGCTCTAAGAACCTTTATAAATGTTTCTTCACCGATCCATTGGTCAAATTTTCCACTTCTTCTTGGGGAATCATCCCACATTTCTTCAATTTCTCTCCAATGGTAGCCATCGGAGTACGGACATCCTCAACATTTGTAATTAGTTTCAAACCATTATTATCCTCCACAACATTGACAGAAGAACTTTCGTGTAGGTAACAGATTTTTCTTAACATTGGCACCTCTGGGTGTAAAAGTGAGGTCTTTGGACTCTATCAAGTCTTGCACTCTATTCTGAAATGCATAGCAGATGTCTATGTAGTGTCCAGGGGCTCCCTTATGAAACTCGTAATGGGCATTGGCATCATACCCAGGAGGGTATGGAAAGGTTGTCGGACGCAAATCTCGCAACGTTAAGTGTCCACTATGATTTAACTGAGCAAAGATCTGTCCATATGACATAGGCAATGAATCAATATGTCTTCTTGGCTGCCTTGGCCTTGGCTGTCTTTGAGCTGGAGCATTTTGATATTGCGGTGGAGGAACTCTTTGATAATCCTGTTGCTGATTCTGCTGTTGGGCTAGCTGTTGATAAGAAGCTTGGGCTACTGTATCTACTTGTTGATATTGGATATCCACTAGGGCTTTATCTCTTCGCCCCCTCATCACGACATTAGCTTCATCTTCCCTTTTCTTCACAAAAGGATTTCTTCCTCCATTTGTTGTGACTGCAACCTTATTCTTTTTCAATGTGCTCTCGATTCTTTCACCCACTAATACCACTTCAGTGAAGTTAGGGAAACTGGACCCAAGCATGTGATCCAAGTACTGAGGTTGTAGTGTTCCCATAAACATATCAGTTAACTCCTTGGTCAACAATGGTAGTTGAACACAGACAGCCAATTCTCTCCATCTTTGGGGATATTCTTTAAACGACTCACTATTACGTTGAGTCATATCTTGCAGCTGGGTGCAATTGGGTGCCAAATCAGTATTATACTAATAATGTTGTGAAAACGCGTCTGCCAGATCTCTCCACGTACTGATTTATCCTTTCTCTAACTGCATATACCATTCCAAGGATGCCCCATTGAGGCTATCTTGGAAGTAATGTATTAAGAGCAAGTCGTTGTCAATGTGAGCGGCCATCTTGCGACAATATGCTCTTAGATGGGTGTTTGGGTAGCTGACTCCCTTGTACTTCTCAAAGTCCGGGACTTTGAACTTCTTTGGTATCACCAATCCAGGAACTAGGCACATGTCAACAGCATTCAGGCCTGGAGTTTTTTTTTACCTCTAATGACCTGAGTTTCTCTTCAACAGTTCGTAGTCTATCTGCAGAAAGGTCAGTTGTAACCCCCACGTTATGTTGAGGAGGAGGTTGGAAGAAAGCATCATACTGTTCATCCATTCCTACTTTAGAGCCATGATGTGCGGTTATAGAATTCTCATCAAGGTCCACGTGGATAGGAGGGGAAGTCTTAATAACCCCAAAAGTTCCTATATTATCAGCCGCCTTCCTGGCCTCAGCCAAAATCTCAGCATTGCTCTCTTTGCGGGCTAACGTCATCATTGTTTCCAGGAGTTGATCCATCTTCGCCTTGAGGGCGTCAATGTCACCCCTCATGTTGTTTTGAGTCTCTTCAATTTGCTCAAGCGTCATTTGAAAGTTGCGCCTGGTCTCGTAGCGATGTCGAGTAGTCGGCTTTCAGTTTTTGGAGGTAGAAAGGAAAAGTCCAATGAGTTGCAATGCCAGGTGAAGGTGCAAAATACTTATGCTTATGCTTATGCTTGCGTTTTTATTTTTAGGGAAGCATTTATGACGACGGTTATTTATCAATTATTCAAACAACACGAGAACAAAGAATTTAAAAGAAACTACTTTCATTCATCCATATTGTTCCAACATAACAAGAGTACATGCTAATAAGGAAATTAAATTCACAGTTCAAACAACAAGAAAATAAAGCAAAGAAAACTTCAAGCTTCATTTCTTCTTGCTTCTCGCTCCTTGAGCTCTTCTTTGAATCTTGCCAACATTTCCTTGCACACATATATCAACTCACAAATGGCCGAAGCGGTGGAGTCATCCATGGCTTCCATGGCATCTCTATGTTTCCATACCAGATCTTTGGACAACCAATTACAAAATTCCACCAACCCATTTAGCTTGTTGCAGTACGTGTCTCGGTTGTTCCTCATGATGTGAACGGATTGCTGATATGCCGCAACATCATGAGCTAACTGGTCTCTCGCAGCAGACCAAATAGCTTTGTCTTCCACAACAGCTCATCTTGTTCTCTTGATACTTAATGAACCTTTTGAACTCATCTATTTTATCACATACTTTACGCCAATCCTCTGGTCTAACCCAAGATGAATTTAGGGCCTCTTCCTTGAGTTGACATTCTCTGTTAGGGCCACAACTAATGATGATTTCACTCATGATGATTTAGGTCCACAACTCATGATGATTTCACTCACTTCCAACTTGTTAGGGTACCAAGTAATGTTTCTTTCAGAAATAGATACTAGCAGTTGAGCCCATTCCCCACTGTTCAAATTAGGGACAGTAGCATGACGTTTGAATATGTGGGAAGTAAGCCATTTGTAGAGAGTAGGGAGATAGAAAGTCAATACTGAACCCTTTCTTTCATGACGAAGGTGCAAAGTGTAGAAAACATTGGCCAAGAGAGGGTGCACCAGGCTTTGCTCTTTCTTCCAAACGGCCCAAAAAACGCTGACAGCTGCAGAATCAATGAAATCTTCGAAAGTGGGAAATAATACTAGCCCATATATGATGAGATCCAATACATTTACCAAAGCATCCCATTTCTTGTTTTTCAACATCTTCACTGCTTCTTTCTCTAGCACAATACTTCTAAAGCCAAAGAACTTTTCTCTTTTCTTCCAACCGGCTTTGGCTACTAAAATCGAGATTTGGGGAGCATCAGCCAATTCTTCCACTTCTAGAGTCTGACCTATCATAGTATAGGGTGCCCGACCCTTGACCGGGAAGCCAAGAAATCCTTCAAACTCTTCAATAGTGGGTGTTAAGTAGAAATCTCGAAACATGAAGCTTCTCATTTGCGGATCATAAAGTTGTGCCAAGGCTGTGATAGCAAAAATTTGTACTTCAACCATTAGCATATCAATCACCTGACCAAACCTTCCTATCAGAGTCTTCTTGAAAATTGTAGGCATTTGTCTCAAATAACTCATGACTACGCTGACATCATGTTTGAGTGCTTTAAGCTGAATAGTCTTTCTTTTCTCTGAACTCGTGACCATTGTGAATGTACGTTAACTTGTCAATATAAATGCTTCCCTGAAAATAAAACTGGTGTAAGTCATGATGCATATGTAAATGTTTATGAATGCAAAGATGCTGGATCCAGTTTGTCACAAGTATCTCCCAACCCTCCTAATAGGTAAAAAGATAGTTCTAGCTTCTTTACCCAAAATGGCCCAGTCACGGGATAGTTTCTACGTTAATGGATGGGGTTCTCAAGGTCATAGACACCAATGATACCATCGTCACGTAACAGGCGAGCTGCATTATAATGGTAGTACCAAAGGGTCTCCCTCGAGCGGAGTCCTCATGCTAGGCCCACGAGAAGCGAGTCCTTGGAGACTAACACTATGCGACTACCAATATAGAAACTGGTTCTAAGAGCGGTTCCCAAAGTCATGGACCCTCCATGAATCGAGTCATGCAATAGGTTACCTGCGTTATGACAGGATCTATGAAAAGGTCTACTCTTAGGGGAAGCTTTCATGCTAAGCACACAAGGAGGGAGTCCTTGGGGACTAACACTAATTACTTCTAATTCTAAGCTATGTGTTCTCTCTTCTTTTTCCAAAGCTCACATGTAGAGCTTTACTTGTGATATTTTCCCAGAATCCAACAAGCAAATATAATAAAAAGCATATAATAGAAAGAGAAAGCGATAAATAAACAATAGGAGAAAATCAACATAAAGAAAACAGCTAAGCGAATTTAGCACTCTCGAATCGAGTCAAGTTAGGCTTGACTCTCTCTAGCATAGGGCAATGCATTATCCCCAGCAGAGTCCTCATCTGTCGTACCTTAAAAAATACGATCCTTGTGATGGACGCGGAAAAAACGTTCGAACAGAGTCGCCACCGAACTTTATTCATTCCAAGGCAGGAATAGGAAAATATCGATAAAACCTTTAAAGAGATAAGAACATGGTCATCGCAACCATTATTCTAGGTTCGGGTGATTACGCAAAGGGAAGGTATTAGCACCCTCTACGTCTGTTGTACTCAACGGGAACCTCTTGATTCGATTCGAGAGTAAAGTTAGTTGCGCTTGTTTGTTTTCTTCTAAAGATTTGTTCCTAAGGGGAAATGGATGGTTTTAAGATAGGGTGCTCGCCAAGGATTGGGGCCTTTGTGCCTACGTAGTCCCTTGTGCAATGGGAAAGTCAGAGCATCGTAGTTTGTGGGACTACGGGTAAGGTTTTAAACAAACGAGTGTTTAGGTCGCATTCTAACTGCTAAACGTTGGCTTGTCTGCTCGCTAGGGGAGGCTGAAACACTAGTTTGTTATGCGCGAAAGAAAGGACTAAACAATGTTCTTTGGTAAAAGGTATGTTTGAGTTGGAAAACACACGAGGGCGAGGAATTTAGTGTTGGTTAGATATTTTAATGGAGAATGACAACTATTCTATAAACAAGGCGTCGCCCTCGTAACCAATTAGTCAGGATATCATTGGAATGCTAGATCCCAACGACACCTTTTTCATTCAATTAATTATAAAATTGTGTTTGAATGGACAATGAAAGCATTTGTCCACATAATTAAGGCACGTGTTTTACAGACGAAAGGTCGAGCAACCCACAACCTAAAGCATACGCCCCAAAAGTGGTTACTCATGAATTCAAGGAGTGCGAGACTCCAAGAACTCAATTCTTTCGTAATTTAATTAAGAAAATAATTTGAATTTGACATACAGTTTAGACGGATATTAGGGTTTAGACTCGATCACACAAGGGTGAGGAAAGAGGTTAGACGGATTAAATATATAAGAGGAATAACGACTATTCGATAAGCGAGACGTCAGTCTCGTAACCAATTAGTCGGGATATCGTTGGAATTCTAGATTCCAACGACACCCTTTTCAATCCATTAATTATGAAGTATGTTTGTTGGATAGTGAAAATACTTGTCCAAATAATTAAGGGAAGTGTTTTAGAAACGAAAGTTCGAATGACACGCTATTCAAAGCGTACGCCTCAATAATGGTCACTCTCGAATTCAAGGAGTGCGTGACTCCAAGAACTCAATTCTTTCGTAATTTTAATTAAGAAAATAATTTGAAAATATTAACGTATGTAGATTAAACTAGGGTAAGTATATTGCTCGAATTAAGGTTTACATATTTTTGAATGTTAGGTAGTTTTAACGACGAAAGATGAAACGACCACAACTCAAGTCGTACGCCTCAAGAGTGATCACTTAAGAACCCAAAAGGTGTTAGACCTCAAGAGCTCACTACTTCCATTATTTGATTAAGAAAAATGAATAAGATCTAATTAGGAGATAATTTGATTAGAATAAGAAGAAATAATAAAAAATGTTTAAAGTAGATTTAGTATTACCTGCTTAATTAATTAATTAAACACAAGACTAATTATCAATTTGTTAATAATGATATAAGAGAACAATAATCTCATAATTTTAATATAATACCATAATTAATCACTAACTTAATTATTTAACTCTAAATTAGAACAAATAACCTTTAACAAATCTCTAAATAACCTAACGCTATAAGACCAGACCCAACAAACCTATATTCCATGCTTAAACGCTACCTCGTGTGGAGTGGAAAAAAAACATGGGAAAATACCTATCAATGAATTGTTATTTTTGAACCAAAAAAAATCAGTAACTACATTCTCAGTACCAAGAAAATGAATAGCCCATAAAATAAGAGGGGAGAGAGAAAGACTGCATTGGTTTTGTAACGTGGCATATAGAGAGCCACCCCAACGGTCTCCTCACGTTCTAAAAGAAAAGAATGACAAGGCAATAAAAACAACAAACATTATGAGGTGTCAACCGCTAAGCATCTTGAGTAAACATGTGAGGCTATTGGGATTTCTGAGACACGTTGGAAACTTAGATTAAAACCAAAATTAAACTCTCTCCCTCTCTTATCTCTCACACCTCACAATCCAATTTCTCCTTTCACTCTCAGACTCAAAATGAATCTCCCCCTTTCTCTGAACCCCTCTCTCGAAGCTCCTCTCACACCCTCTTTCTCAAACTCAGAATACTCTCTTTTCCTTCTACTACCAAACTCAAGAAGCACAAAACCCGATCCCTCTTCTGCAATAAACCAACCCCTCTTATCTTTTCCCAAATCAAAACCCTAACCTCACAATGTTAATTACAAAACCCATTAACCTGCTACTCTTTTTGTGAATCGGAGACCCTAGCATCCCTAACACAACAACCGATTTCATGAACGTTTATAGAATACACGATAAGAAAGGCAGAATAACAACGAAGCATTGAAAAGGCGTAGTGACATCGACAAGCAAGAACAAGCTAAAGGCGAGGAATATCTTGCCAACTTGGTCGCTTTAATGGTAACGGTGAGTGATTTCCTAGCTGCTTCGAGACCCTTTTCTTCTTCTTTTCCTTTTTCTGCTACGTGTGATTTAGTTACGAAACTTGCGTAATTTGGTCTAGCTTAGAGTAAGCTCAGGTTCTGATATTGAACCTGAGTGACTCTTGAAATTTTTGAGCTCTAGTGATTAATGGGTTGGGGGTTGATTTTAACAGGGTAACTTTAGGTTTTCTTTTTTTTTTTCTTTCCCAAATGATTGGGATTGTATTTATAGTGGAATTTAGGGTACCTCGTACATGTGAGGTTTTGAGAGGATTTTGGGTGAAAAAATCACGTGAGGTTGTGAGCTGGCCCTCAAGGCCGTTAGAGAGGATTTCCACCAAATTCTGTGGGGACCAAGGATGATAGTGACCTCTTCTTGATTTGTCTGTAGTGAGCTTCAAAATATCTGGTTTTTAACCTGAGTTTTACTGCGTGTAAATGTATGGTTGCGTTATTTTGGATTCTGCTACTTAACTCTATGCTGATGTGGAAGTATTTGGTTGACTTAGTTTCATTTTTGGTTTTGCAGATAAGTTTCACGGGATCATAGTGCTAAGCAGAAGGAAGTAAACTTTGACACACCTGCGGGTGTCTGACCTGTTTACCATTGTATTGTTAATGATTTATCACTTGTATGCTTATCCTCCTACTACTGTCATGACCTTCACAAGTATATTTCCATGTGAGAAATTTTTCATTAGACTTGTATCTTTCTTCTTCACGTCATGGCATAGCTTTGCAGGTATGTCGCTACCGCGAAAATAAGGTGCCGGCAAAACAGAAGAGTCGCCACCTTTCGTTATTTATCCCTCAGAACGGGAAAGGAAACGATCAGAAAAACCTGACGAAAAGGTATAAGACAAAGTCATCGCAACCATTGTCTGGGTTCGGGAGTCGGTTACGCAAGGGGAAGGTGTTAGCACCCCTCACGTCCATCGTACTCGATGGGATCCACTCTTGTTGTGTTTATCTGACGGGTTTATTTACTATCTACCTATCAAGGCTGGCTTAAAAGAAAAGAAAATGACTCGGCAAAGCGTCGCACTTTATGCCTACGTATTCTCAGCAGAGAATGAGAAATCAGAGTCAACGTAGTTCGACTAACTACGGGTTACGGGGGAAGGTGGCTCGCCAATATGTCAGTATTGTGCCTACGTACTCTCAACAGGCTTGAGAGATCAGAGCTTACGTAGTTCGGGATAATACGGATTACGGCAATTCAGATTCGTCTGTTTTTCCGAGTAGGGTTAATAAATAGCTCCAGCAGTTTGGTGTATGCAGCTCGACCCTTGGAGACTTAAGCATTACCGTTTGCGGTAGAACTGGGAGTTAACGACACTCTTTTCTTCAGAAAAGCTTCCTTTGAATTATGGGCCCACGGGGCAAAAAGGTTTGAAGTTTGTTTTCTGTCTTTTACGGAAGAACTATTTTTTTATGGATGTTTGCAACCAATATCATACTAGAGACTATGACCTGAGAGTGAATGTGTCGCATGTCACCCAAAGGGTGCCATACTAAACATCCAGACTGTTGAAAAGAAACTCTTCAACAATCCTTTCTCAGATAGCTTAAGGCTCGTAACGTACGACGTCAGTTAACCTTTATTACTGTATTTTAATTTGTTTTGAGATGAGAAGAGAGAGGGACAACTAAGGGGAGACTATCAAGTCCTAATGTTGTCATGCCAAGGATTCATCCTATGGTTGAGGTTTGAAACAGGGAACTCCTAGAAGTTATCATGCATAGGTTTCAACCTAAAGTTCTAATCATCACTTCCTTATCAAAGGATGTGAGATTCCTAGGGGATCATGTCAATGATAAACAGAAACAGATAAAGCATCGGCTAAACAGTAAACCGTAAACGACTGTAAAATGCATGCAGTGCAAGTGAGGGAGGAAATGTGTGTGGGGCATCAGCCTCCACAAGCTCATCTCAACCTCAAGCCAGACATGAATAACAGTAATCATACAGAAGAGATAACACGCTATCAAGCAAGATAGAATAACTGCAATCATACAGAGGAATAAAACGCTATCAAGCAAAATATCAGACCACATAGGCAAGGGAGCTGGGCTCTACCAAATACCAGCAAGCAAATCCATACAGTAAAAATACAAGCAGAGGTAGCAACTCAACCTCTAGTGTAATCATGCTCCTAGCTTAAATCAAACTAAACATGAACTTATTCTAATGCATCAAGCAAATCAAACAAGTCACCTCAATACAGTTGCACAGAAAGCAAACAGACAGGAAAGAAAGCAGATCAACAACTTCCACAGCTTCTCAGCAAAGTTCTCCTCTGACAGCAGTTCAGTCCTCAGTCTCCAACTGCTCTTCAAGGATATCACCTTCAATAGAAAATATCAACTTACTTCTCCAAGCTTTCAATACATCAACCATAAGTATCAACTTATCACTCTCTTCTTCAAGCCTCAGCTCCAAAGTAAACTCCACCTTCAGGCTTCAATTCCACTAGCAAGCATCAACTTGTTCCCTCAGTCACTCCAAGCATTGCACTCACAAGTATCAACTTGCTTTCCAACCTCAAGCTTCAGTTTCTTCATTTAATCTCCAACGGATTCCCCTCACAAGTATCAGGTTGTTCTTCATCTTCTCCAAGCTTCAGCTCTTTCTTCAATCTCAGCTTGATTTTCAAACCTCAGCTCCAAGGGTAGTCTTCAAACATCTTCAACCTTCTAACAAGGACTCTATCCTCTAGCAAGGGAGAAAGATTCATCTAACAAGAGCAAGATTTGGATGGTTGACAGAAGAGTGAAGACCAAAGGTCACCACTAAGCATCCTATCATCAGAGAAAGGGACCCTCAAAGGTTCTACCAACTTGTAAAGAGCCACACATCCTACCAACGGAGGGATGAGGCCTTTACAAGGGGACCTTACATCATAGGGAAGAACGGAAGTGATCAACATCTTCCATGTTTATGAAGGAAGAGAATCTATCTAGAAGCTCTGCCTACAAACCCTAATCTTAACACCTAATCAACACTACACCAAAAGAAGGGAAATCTTCACATCCAAACTTCTTCCAGCATTCCATTGCATCTTCAACTTTCCTTCATCTTCAACCAAGGGCAAAAACAACACAAGCTTACTCTAAGGGAACCTAAGGAGTTAATCTAGTCAAATTAGTGCATTAGAATCATCTAAAGTTAGCACCTAAACTAAAATCAAACTAAAATAGTAAACTACATTATAAATTCCTACAAAAATTCCTAAGGGTTCCTAAGTCTATCAAGACTACTCCATACAAAAGCAAGGGACTAATTCATCCATTAAGTCCTAATATTAAATCCTAAATCAAAAGGAATTATCCTAAAACCCTAAATCAACAACACTTAATGTTCATTATTCAAAACTAACCTAAATTTCATCATAAAAATATGAAAAAAATCACTAAGGGAGCATACATCTCTACTCTAACTAGAGAAAAATGAATCAAATCAAAACTCAAAATAGAATGCCCATACAAAAATCAGAAAGTTAACATATCAACTAAAATGAAAATAAGAACAATTAAACTTGCAAAAATACAAATAAATTCCTAAATGCCTGAAACTAATATTTTTCTTTTCTATAATTTTCTAGAGGTCCTAAGGGAACTAGGGAAAAAAATCCCATCCTAAAATGTTTATTTTTCCATTAGTTATGAATTTTTCACTAACCATGCTACAACCATAAAATAAAATGCAAAAATAGAAGAAAATAACAAAACTGCGTTGCAAATAGCAATAATACTCAGTTTAAAATCAGAGATGGGCCCAGGGAGGGGTGTGGTTATCAAAGCGCGTGTTAGGCCCACCCATTAATCATAAATAATATGGAAAATCAATGATAATAGGAAAATGTTTGTGGTAAATAGCAATGCATTCCTTTGCAAATCTTGATGGACCTCCAAACTGGGGTGTGGATAACAACCTTTCACTAAGCCCACCCAAGTTATGTTAATGAAACGCAGTGTACAAGGTTAGTTCTCAGATCCTTCACAAACTGAAACTTATTCGTGGCCATTGGATCTTCCTTCAAGTCAAAGTCCACACCTAATCTCACGGCCATAACATCATCTTCCCCATTTCAAAAATCTGGAGGGAAGAACCACCATGGATGAACAGAACTAGCATTCTCATCTTCTCCATTCGCATACCTCATAATCCTCACTAAAACTCAAACCTAAATATTCTAACTCGCTCGTTTTTTCACAAAGAATTCAACCATGCCAATCAATAATCTTGAAGCTCAATGAATCTCAAAACACGATACAAATCTCAGAAACTGCTCAAAATTCCATCATCACTATTCTTCAAATTGAAGTGCCTATCACCAACTACACCTCACATTGAGTAAAACTCACTATCTAACTAGGCTCAAATCATCAAGATCAGCAAGAACAGTTCATCCCAAGAAAATTGGTCACCTAACGATTTGTCTCTAAACCTTGAAATTATGCACCAGAAAGCATCTAACCATGATCTAATATGAATCTAAACATCTAAAACCTAGCAAAACTATATGAATTATGCTACATGTTGAATTTTACTAACCTGCGAATTTTGGATGAACAGAATGATGAAAGCTTCAAATCAAGCTTCAAGAACTTCCAGATACCTTCACTAACACCAAATGGAACTTCTGTATGCAACAACTTGGATTGAATCTTCTTGAATTGTCAAATCCGATTCTGAGTTGCAAGAGATGAACTCAATATGCCAACTCACGATTCTGCAGCAATCTTGGCTTGAATTCTATCTGGAATCACTCATACACTCAAGAGGAAGATGTTGAAAGCAAGAATTTGGATTGAAATGGATCAAAACCGTGTAACTGAATTTGATTTGCAAGAAGAAAATTCAGAATGCAATCTCTCAATTCTCTCTCAATTTCCACCAACCTTAGCCTTGATTCAGTTCTAATGTATATATAGAACCAGTAGGAATGATCTGGAAGTTTCTGGAACCATCTATATGAGATATCCAATATCTCTTGCTCTTGAATTTTTCATCTCATGCTCATCCATGACAGTTCTGCTTTGGCCTGTTGCAGCACCTCATTCTCATCCAAATTCTCCTCAAATGACATTTTGAAATAACCTGAATTGATTGGAACCTTGGTTTTGATCTTGTGCATAGTTTGGCATATGTAACTTACATCATAAGCTACCAAATGCAAATCTTTGAATTGGGCCTCAAATGAAAAAACTACTATTGCCATTGTCTTTAAAATGCCATTTCTGATCAAATTGATATGTCATATGCCCCATTTTGACCTCAAAGCAAAAAATCACAAATTTGGTCTTTTTAAATGACTTTAATTCTTCCTTTTTTTAGGCCATTTTTGCAATTTTGTGCTACAAGCCATTCCAAGATCTCATGACCATTTGGTTGCACTCAAAACATCATTTTGAACAAGTTTCATGTTGGACATTTTCTCATTTGAAGCTTGCAAATTGGAGTTATGGACCTATGATTTAAATGACCTATAATCTTACTTTCCCAAAATACCCCTGGCTTGCAAAGATCATAACTTGAGCTCTACAACTCTTCTTGAAGATTATAGAAATCTATAGAAAGCTAAGAGGATAAGGAACAACATTCATGTTGACCAAAAGTTCATAGGAATCATCCTTCTAGGGCAAAAGTTTCATGCAAGTTGGATAACTTATAAGCTCCAAATTCACATTCCTCAGATGACTTGTAACTTGTCAAAGCCATAACTTGAGTTCTAAAAATCCTATCAAGGACTTCTAGCACTCAATTTAAAGCTAAGATCATGCTCTACAACAATCATGTTAGGGGTAAGATGAGATGACAATCACATCTTGAGCTACATGGCCTTGAAGATAGGGGTCAAACTAGGGGATTTTACACTGTCAAGCCTTAGAAACCCTAGCTTGAAACTTCTCAAACTCTTCAATCATGATGAGTTGACCTTGGAATCATCCTTATAACATCTCAATGTATCAATGCATGATCACATGGCTCTTGAATTAGGTCTCAACCTTCTCCAAATCATCAGTTGACTTAGGGTTGACCCAGTCAAACCCTAATTGCACCACTCATGGCTGAGACTCCTTAATCCTGCACAATGACCTGTCTAGGCCTCAAAGTGATCTTTAATATCTCCCATGAGCTCTCTCAAGACCTCAACTCCATCTTCATGGCCTAATAATAATCTAATGACCTCCCTCCACTCTCAAGTTAGGAGGCACACACTCTTGGTTTCAACCCTTCTCTCTGAGGATCTTTTAACTTCTCTGACAAGGATATCAACCCTTGAACACCTGAATAACCTTCTTAGCTAGCTTCATAGTCTTGTGTAGCTCTTGATTGGTGATCATACCTCTTGATCTCCTGCATACATGTCAATGAAATGCAAATGATAATGCTAATGTGAATGAAATGAAACATAAGCTAGGTAAAGAAATGTTGGGCAAATTTTGGGGTGCAACAAGGTACAACACTGAAGCTTTATAAAAATGGCATATTTGCATAGATTAGGTGGCTGGCCCTTCCTAGCTAGTCATGCCGATGACATTTAAGGCGAGAATGTTGATGATTAACTTTTTCGCGCATAAAGAAAGCATTGGTGGGCACTGAAGATTGTATTATGGCGTCATTTCATTTCCTAGCAGGATCAACAAATTATGAAGGATTATGAGCCGCGATATTGAGAAGACTCGAGGTTACCGCTTTGATAACTTTCATGTGTGTCAGGTATATCTAGGCACTGAACCTTCTGCTTTACGTATCTGTGAACATGACTTGGGTCTGGTGTACCGAATTACTGCAGAAACAATTCTGCACATTGCTCGGGTTGTAACACTGTTTTTGCTGGAATTTTCATTCTATAGGTGACACGGATTTCTCATGGCTCACATGACTTATTTCAATTTGTATTTCCACAACCACTTCTCTACTTTCATCATGTAGTAGTACTCCTTGATAAGGTGACGTTTTCACGATGATATGATTGATTATGTCAAGAAGCTGGCCAAGAGAACAAATACCAAGTTTGGGCACTTCACGAGTTTAACAGCATTTCAGGAGGAGATGTAGACGCCGCCTCCTATATCAATCGTTCAATCCGGAGAGAATGTACGCTAGCAAATTGTAATCACATCTGTTGCACGATGGTTTAGGTAGTGGTTCATATGTAAGCTTCTCAACAACACCTAATTGGTGAAGATTCTTACACATGAAATGCTCCCTTATATGATGTTTCTTTTTTATCAGCTTGTAGCGTCATTAACTCAAATCAAATTTTGATGGATTGAGGGTTGTACTGACACCCCAAATACGTTCAACTAGCTCACAATGTGATGAGGAAAAAAATTTGGGTGACAAAATGGCTGCTCTCAACAAGTTCTTGTGACGAGTCTTACGTAAGTACAATCCCACACCTTTTCTTTCTCTTTGTGAACCCTCTGTTTTCATTGTACCACAGTTCTGAATCGGCATTCTTTTGTGGACTTGCATCTGCACAAGAATCCTGTGTATCTTTATTGTATCACATCATGGAAACAATAACATTCTTCATTATGCATGGCTTTCAGGTACGTTGGAAAAGCCCAGCGGAAATAGCAGAAGTCATATTGGGAGTTTATTGAAGGGCTTGAGCAAACAGAACATCATATTTATGCAGAAGTCAAAGTCTTGAATATCCACATTACCAACATAACTTAGTAAATGGCCTTTGAAATCTTATGTAACAAGAACTAACGTTATATTGTCTCTTGAAACCTAATCCACGGAAATTAGTTTTCGCATGAAGTCTTGTTTGAATTTGTAATGTTGATAAACTTTAGGCCAATAGACTTTCATAACGAGAACTGTAATTTTGGCTATAAATAAGGACCACAACATGTTGTCGCTACTATTTCATTTTTATATTACAATCTTAATTCCATGGTCTTTGTAATCTTGCACGTGATTCTATGATATACAACTTATCATTGCTTCAGCTTATTTCCTCGTCAGTAACCCTCTTTTGGCCACAAATACCTTTGGTATTCTTTGCATTAAACCAAGTTATCCTAAAATATATCAAAGGGAAACCATGCTACAACCACCCTAAAGATTGTCCTAGTTTGCAATAATTTTGGCATGGTCTGTGAGAAGAAAGCAATTTTCACAGCTCAAAATCATTTAACCGTGAAACCATAATTCTAAAATAACTTATCACTTATTTGCTATGTATGTTATGAACTTATGAACTTCTTGAAACGAGATTGATCTAATTTTGGCTATGTCTACCGCGCTACTTTAGTACCAATCATGAAATATGGTTTAATGCTACTTGAAACCAATTGATTATATCTTGAAACGAATCGAAATATCTTAAGGACTAATTGCATCTAAATTCCATTATGACTTGAAATTCGCAAAATAAATCTAAGTTTGTCACAAAGTGATTTAGAATCCAAACATAGCTTGACGCTTGCAATCAATTCGAGCCAAGCTTGAGGCTAAATCGACCGTGTCTAGTAGCATCATGTGAAGTATCTTTGAACAACTTGAATTAAGTGCAGATCATGACAAGCAACTTGTAGTGAGGCTTAAAAAACCTTTAGAGAAGTTTGTAATCAAGTTGAAATAGGATTTAAATTTCTTGAAAACCAACAATTATGTTGCAAGATAGATCCAATCATGTATTTTATGCCATTGACCACATCATATCTGTCTGATCATGAGAACAAGGACACACATGAGTTTGGGTATAAGGGGCTGGAGGCACATTCTTCCCACAAGACTTCGACATAAATTGCTAGGGATAATAACCATAATGAGCACACACAAGGTATTTATAAACGAAGTCTTAGAGACTCATGGCCAGAAGTCCTGAAGCAGTAACATTCCTTAAATATCGAAGTAGGACAAAATTGGGGTATGACAGTTTCCCCTATCTAATTGCCTTAAACCTGAGCGAATGAACTGCTGCATGGAATTCATTTTTTAGGGTGGAAGTCAATTAGATACAAGAAGACCCCAAAATTTGTCCGACAGAGAAGTGAAAAATACCATGAATGGGGTAACAGGATGCAAAAAGATGAACAAGATAACTTGATATTCTCTGGGTGGTCAAAGCAGTCCCTTATCCGTTAAGGTCCTTCACGATGCCATAGTAGTATAAACGATCCTCTTTTGGAGTTTGAAGCATTCCCTTATCCGTTAAGGTCCTTCGTCATACCAAAGTGGTATAAACAAGCCTCTTTGGGTGGTCGAAGCAGTACCTTATCCGTTAAGGTCCTTTGCGATACCAAAGTGGTATAAACGAGCCTCTTTGGGTGGTCGAAGCATTCCCTCATTCTTTAAGGTCCTTCACGATACCAAAGTGGTATAAACGAGCCTCTTTGGGTGGTCGAAGAAGTCCCTTATCCAATAAGGTTCTTCGTGATACCAAAGCAGTATCTCTAAACACATGAGATTCTTCGGGTGGTCGAAGCAGTCCCTTATCCAATAAGGTTCTTCGCGATACCAAAGCAGCATCTCTAAACACATGAGATTCTTCGGGTGGTCGAAGCAGTCCCTTATCCAATAAGGTTCTTCGCGATACCAAAGTAGTATCTCTAAACACATGAGACTCTTCGGGTGGTCTAAGCAGTCCCTTATCCAATAAGGTTCTTCGCGATACCAAAGAAGTATCTCTAAACACATGATATTCTTCGGGTGGTCGAAGCAGTCCCTTATCCAATAAGGTTCTTCGCGATACCAAAGCAGTATCTCTAAACACATGAGATTCTTCGGGTTGTCGAAGCAGTACCTTATCCATTAAGGTTCTTCGCGATACCAAAGCAGTATCTCTAAACACATGAGATTCTTCAGGTGGTCGAAGCAGTCCCTTATCCAATAAGGTTCTCCGCGATACCAAAGCAATATCTCTAAACACATGAGATTCTTTGGGTGATCGAAGCAGTCCCTTATCCAATAAGGTTCTCCGCGATACCAAAGCAGTATCTCTAAACACATGAGATTCTTCGGGTTATCGAAGCAGTACCTTATCCATTAAGGTTCTTCGCGATACCAAAGCAGTATCTCTAAACACATGAGATTCTTCGGGTTGTCGAAGCAGTACCTTATCCATTGAGGTTCTTTGCGATACCAAAACAGTATCTCTAAACACATGTTGGGGAATAGTTGAGCCATAATTCTTATTAGAGGAACAATGTTGTCCGAACTTTTCAGGGGAAAAGCCTTAAAGAAACTTTTAAAGATAACCTCTGCTTAGGGAGCCACAAGAGCAACAACTGTTGGGGGTTATCATTATCAACTGCATGGTTGAAGAGTGACTTGCTAATGATCTTGGACAAATCTTTAGCTTTGCTTGGAGATTCTTTTGATTTTGTTCATTATACACTCTTAAACATCACATCACATTTTAATCCATTGTTAGAAATCAAATGAAAATTTGGAAAGTTAGTTTATGCCAGTTTGGACATGATGCATTTCAAGTGTTTGGACCCAAATTGCCTCCTTTGAAACTCTCAGCTCATAAATGCTATGGAGGAGTTATTGTACTTTTTGGAAATCCCTCATTATGCTATACAACTTTTGTGTTTTAAGGATTTTCAAATTCCAAGTAGAACTAGGTCAAAAATCCTCTTGAAGTTGGCGGAAAACATGACTTGAAAGTGCTAAAAACTTGGAATTTTACCAAGTGTTTTTCCCCTCTTGTGATGATTTTGATCATAACTCCAAATTTATTCATTTTTTGCATATGGGTCACTTTTACACTTTTGCAAGGCTTGTCAAGACCTTTCCAACAAGCTTTGAACCACTCCATTTGGATGTGTGATTAGGAAGTTATGGTCTTGTCCCTTTCAGAACACTAATTCCCGATTTTTTCGATTACTCCTCAATCCTTGATCCAATGGTCACAAAACTTTATTAATTGTTGTAATATACCACTAGGAACATATTTTCTTTCAAATTTGGGTTCAAAACCATTTTGGTCAATGAGTTGACTTTTCAATCAAACGAACCGATCGATCGAAAAACCCCGAATCGACTGTTGGTGTTCTGGGTCCTCCGAGGTCTTGGAACTTCTTGAGTGGACTTCAATAAGTCATATAATCTTTATGGACCATGATTCCATCATTGGAATACCATTTAAATAAAAAGTCAAACCACCGTTGACTCTTCCTAATTAGAAACCCTAATCGGGAGTCTTGGACTGCACTACTCTTGATCTTTGGGTGACAGCCTCAAATTGGATTCATACTTGATCCAATGTAGCATTTTTGATGATGTTGAGACTTGTTTCATTGAGAATCAATCCAAGACATTGACTGATCAATCCACCGAATGCTCGATTCCTGACTGTATGGAACCCTAATTCACCTGTACCTTGACAAAGACAAACTCTATTGTAGGTTAAGGTTAGATAACAAAACGATGATGGTCCTAGAATGATGATGAAGATCTAGGGGTCAAAATTTGGGGTAAAACAATAACGAAGTAGTTCCTCCAAAATTTAAAAAACAACAATGATTACTTAGGATCAGTTTGCGGATTTGGGGCACCGCAGTAGAATCATTACCAATGGCACGTTGTACGCCTAAGTGTGAAAAGAAAGTGCAAGATTTGTTATCCTGAACCTAAATGTTAAGTCGGTAACACTTCCAAATGCCACTTCTTCCCGTCACATCCGTCTTCAAGACGATACAGGTGTTGCACCTCAAAATTTGCCCAACATTTCTTTACCTAGCTCATGTTTCATTTCATTCACATTAGCATTATCATTTGCATTTCATTAACATGTGTGCAGGAGATCAAGAGGTATGATTACCAATCAAGAGCTACACAAGACTGTGAGACTAGCTAAGAAGGTTTATCAGATGTTCAAGGGTTGATATCCTTGTTAGAGAAGTTAGAAGATCCTCAAAGAGAGTGATTGAAGCCAAGTTTGTAGGTCCCCTAACTTGAGAGTTGTGGGAAGTCATCAGATGATTCTGAGGTCATGGGGATGGACTTGAGGTCTTGAGAGAGCTCAGGAGAAGTGTTGAAGATCACTTTGAGGCCTTGACAGGTCATTGTGCAAGATTAAGAAGACTCAGCCATGAGTGGTGCAATTAGGGTTTGACTGGGTCAACCCTAAGTCAGTTGATGATTTGAAAGAAGTTGAGACTTAATTTAAGAGCCATGTGATTATGGATTGATACATTGATATGTTATAAGGATGATTCCAAGGCTAACTCATCATGATTGAAGAGTTTGAGAAGTTTCAAGCTAGGGTTTCTAAGACTTGACAGTGTAAAATCCCCTAGTTTGACCTCTGTCTTCAAGGCAATGTGGCTCAAGATAGGATCTTCATCTCATCTTGACCCCAACATGATTGTTGTAGGGCATGATCTTAGCTTTAATTTGAGTACTAGAAGTCCTTGATAGGGTTTATAGAACTCAAGTTATGAGCCAGACAAGTTACAAGTCATCTGAGGCATGTGAATTTGGAGCTTGAAAGTTACCTAACTTGCATTACACTTTTTCCGAAGAAGGATGATTCCTATGAACTTTTGGTCAACATGAATGTTGTTCCTTATTCTCTTATCTTTCTATAGAGTACTAGAAGTCCATGATAGGATTTGTAGAACTCAAGTTATAGCTTTGACAAGTCAGGGGTATTTTGGGAAGTTGTGATTATGGGTCATTTTTGGTTATGGGTCATTTTCACCAACTTGGACATCTCAAATGAAATTTTGTGCAACTTGAAAGTTGCTAAAAATGGGGTTTTAACCTTAACCATGTATCAATGAGGCATTGAAATGGCTCAAGGAGAGACTTGGTTCAAGAAATTGTGAAAAAGGAAGAATTAAAGAGAATTAAAGGCCAAAAATTCAAAATTAATGATATGTGTGCAAATGAAGCAAAATAGTATCATTTTTTGAATGGAAAATGAATTTTGGAAACATTGGGAATGTTATATTTTTTATTTGATTTCAATATCATGCCCTTTTTCTTTGTTTCTTCATGATGAAGTAACATGTCAAACACGAGCCATTGGATGGAAACAAGGAGTGAAACACCACCATTCAGATTCAATATCTCATGAGGAGTGCAAAGCAAGCATTTTGAAGCCAAAACATAGTGCATATCATGACTGGTGTGGAGGAGATTTTGGTGAGAATTTGAAAATCCAATTTCTCATTCTGAAGCTTTGAGAAGGTTCTGGATGATTCTAATAAGTTCTATATAAGGTGTTGAGTGTGTTCATCCATTTTTTTGGAAGGATTCGAAGCTGGAAGCAGAGAGTGGATGTGAAATTTCAGAGTTCCAAGAGGAAATCGATTTCTGAGTTCAAGGAAGAATCAAGGCAAATTGAAGGTTGCATTGGCTTTAGAAGGAGTTTTGGAGTGTATCTGCATCATCTTGAAGGTTGAAGTGATCAAGAACCCCTTCTGTTACACCTCTGAACTCAGGTTGGTATCTTTCACTCTTATGCATAATTTAGGAGGAGATAGATAGAAATCTCTAGGTGGTTAAGATCCTTGCAATGTGTACTTGGATTCTAGAACAAGAATTGGTGAATTAGAGACAAGTTAGGATGATGACCAATTTCTGTTGAGGCTGAATTCTAGAGATTCTTGGACTGATAATCAAGATTGTATAGGTAAGATGATCACCATGAGATGAGGATTATTTTTGTGCATTTAATTGAAGTTCTGATGAGATTCAGGATTGAGGTATATTTTGAAAGAGCTATCGGGTTTGAAAATCCATAGAGAGTTAGATGATTCTAAGGTTAGATTCGTGATCAGCATTAAAAACTGGACAAGATGATGTATAGTTATGTGATTTTTGATGACCTGTGAAAGATGACTCACCGGAGAAGACGGTAGCGCCACTGCTCAGGCCATCGTCTGATTTCCCTCCAGTCTGAACGTTTAAATGGGGAAAATGCACCTGGAGCGTTGGATTGATATGAGATCTTGACTCAGTAGGACAAACACACGGCCACGATTGATTTTGAAAGTCAGACTTTGACCCCTTCATTGATACGCACCGTTTCATTAATTGGAAGCAATGGGCTTAAGGATCTGATTGATACTTGCACCCCCACTTTGGCCCAACCCAGCATATTGAACTGATCAGAATTGCTATTTGCAACGCAAGCTTTGTTATTTTCAATTTATTTTCTTTTATTTTCTTCATTTCATATTAGTTTGATAATAATTCATAAAAAATAGAAGAATAAGTCAATTAATTCCATGTTTTTCCCCTGATTCATGATTGAATCTAGAATTTTATAGAATAAAAATATTAGGAAAACCATGCATTTTTATTTTATGTGCATTTTTTTTAATAATAAAATTACCATGGTTGATACCTCTGTTTGATGAATTTAGTTTGATCATTTGGTGATGAGTTTTTGCTTGATTTTTGGTTTGTGATTAGCTTAGACATGTATGCTCCCATAGTATTTTTCTCACATTTTTGTGATGAAATTAGGTGTTGTTTTTAGTTTGAAACCTTAGGTGCTCCCTTTTAGGGTTTAAGGTTAGTACCTTGTAGTGTAGAATTTATTTCTAGGTCTTATTTGAGGATTTGATCTCTAGAATTAACATGGTAGAGTCATGATTGACATAGGTTCCCAGAGTTATTTTTGTAGGATTTTATAATTGATTTTGTTATTTTAGTTAGAATTAACTTTAATACTAGGTTTTAGGTGATCCTAACTTGCTAACTCAACTAGAATGACCTCACTAGTTCCCTTAGACTAGGGTTGTGCTTCTCTTGCTTTTGGATGATGATGAAGACTTGTGTGGGCTGCTGTGGAATGCATGGTGGAGCTGAGACTTGAAGATTTCTCTCCCTTTGGTGTAGTTTGTTCAGGGTTAAGGATTAGGGTTTTTAGGGAGATCCCTTAGAATAGATTTTCTTCCTTCATGAAACATGGAAGATGTTGATCACTTCCATTCCTCCCTAAGATGTAAGGTCCCCTTGTGAAGGCATCATCCCTCCTTTGGTAGGATGTGTGGCTCTTCACAAGTTGGTAGAACCTTTGAGGGTTCCTTTCTTTGATGGTGGAGTGCTCAGAGGTCACCTTTGGTCTTCACTTTGCTTCTCCCTGTCCCACTTTGCTCTTGTTAGATGAATCTTTCTCCCTTGCTAGAGGATGGAGTTACTTGCTAGAAGATTGAAGATGCTAGAGGTTGCACTTCCCCTTTGTTGGAAGGCTGCCATTGAAGCTGAGGCTTGAAGATCAAGAAGAACAAGTTGATACTTGTGTGAAGAAGATAAAATTGAGATTGAAGAAAGAGCTGAAGCTAGAAGAAGATGAAGAGCAAGTTGATACTTGTGTTTGATGCATTGAAAGCTTGAAGAAGCAAGTTGATACTTGCCAGTGAAGATTGAAACTTGAAGATGGAGTACCTTTCATTTTCTTGAAGAGGATAGACTTGAAGAACAGTTACAGACTGAGGACTGAACTGCTGTTAGAGGATTGCTTTGCTGTGAAGCTGTGGAAGCTGTTGATCTGCTTTCTTGTCTGTTTGCTTTCTGTGCAACTGTATTGATGTGACTTGTTTGATTTTCTTGATACATTAGAATAAGTTCATGTTTAGACTATTTTTAAGCTAGGAGCATGATTGCACTAGAGGTTGAGTTGCTCCCTCTGCTTGTATTTTTACTGTAAGTTATTAATTAACTTAACTTAAAAAACAAGAGTCGCCACCGCACTTTTATTTTATCCAAAAAAGAAAGGAAAAAAGAGCGAACAAAACCAAAGAGTTCTAAAATGAGAACAAGAAACAGAGATCGGGGTAAGGGGGTTGGTTACGCAATGGGAAGGTGTTAGCACCTAAAACGTCTATAGTACTCTATAGTACTCTATAGGAGCCCTTTGAAATATTTACGCTTTTTGGTTTGAAAATGGTTTGTTTGAAAAGAGATTGGGGAGATGAGAAGAGAATTATTTTTTAGATTTTTTATGTTTGGAGAGACTTATCGCCTCATGCCTACGTACCCACAAAGTGCAATATAGGATCAAAACCCCGTAGTTTGTGGTACAAATGACAGAAATTTGTTGGTTTTGATTGATTTTAAATGTAAAGACAAGTCGTCATTTTAAGGAGAAAACTGCGACTAGTCGCCCACAAGTATTAAGACAACATTTGCGTCACATAAAGATGGAGGATTTTCTTGGATTATCAACAAGACTATCACTCAACATCAACATGGAAAATGTCAAAGTCTTATTATTATGGGGAATAGGAGAATTACATCTCAACTATAGAAATGAATCATGTCTAAACTTTATGAAAAGTTTTAAAGTGAAAAAGTGCATAAAGGCACAAAAAGAGTTGATGAGTTTTTTGTATATTTTATGTCTTTTGAAATTGGTCAAAGCATGATTAACATTGATTGACTTTTATTAAGAAGAACAAAGTTTGAAAATCACTTGACGAAAGTCAAGGTTTTATTGCGAAAGCGGTTTTGAAGTTTGAAACCAAGAAGGTTTTGAAATAGGGAGAAAGTTTTGAAAATTTAAGAAGGGGAGGAGATGAAGTGACTATCCTAGAAACCAAAAAAGAGCTAGAGGTAAGAAAGATCTAACCGACTTGTAGCACACTCCATAGCAAGCAAAAAGAATTCCATCCAATTTAAAGCATAAGCTAATGAGCGAGCCAAATAAAGGCTAAGATCCACGACACTCCAAGCATAGGAATGAGAGTCCTAGTTCTAAGTCCAAAGGTCCATGAAGTCCAAGGTCTAAGAGTAGTCCAAGAGCATAACCACAAAGTTAATAGCACCAAGTTTTTTAGAGATTTTTTTATCCTTTATTAGTGTTTTGAACAAGGTATGGTCCAAGTGGACAAAAGAGAAATGACATAAACATAAACAAAGATATGATATGAAATGATAATATGGAAGCATAAAAGTAAGAAGATAAGAAGGAAATATAAACAAAATTATACAAGGAATATTGTTAGTGAATTAGTGACTAGTGGTTAGAACATATGATCAACGATGATTAATTTTTGCACTTAGACCAAGGTTAATGAAAACTCATTAGAGGATTGATAGAATCAAAGCCTCCTAACAATGATTTTCATAGGTAGTGGACTTAAGACAAGCAACTAATCATACTTGGACTTTCAAACATAAGTTTGAGCCACGAATGATCATTTTCCGATTAAGGGACACTTTAGCGCTATGTTAAGCAATCGTAATCGGGTTTATGTAGAAACCACAACTATCTAAGGCCGGTCAATAAAATGTTAGTGTTAACACATGTTAGAGAAGTGATATGTAAATCACTCTCCTAAAACATGCCACAAAAAAAGAAAAGAGGTAGTGATCTCATCATAATCAAGATTTTTTATCAATTAATCAAAGGTAATCTATCACTATTCCAAAGTACGGAGAATTATCTCAATGATTATTCGTCCATAGATTTGAAATAATGAAGATTAAACAACCTTGATAATCAACAATCTATGATCCATAGATTTCATCGATCAAAATAAAAAGAAGAAGAAAGAGAACTCAAAAAGAAACCACCATTTGAATCTTAAATCGATTAAATCATCATCAATATTAATCACCTCTCTTGGTGGATAAAATCGACACCCGAAGTCCATTGATATTGATGAAATCTTATCAAAATTCAAGATCCGAAGACAAAATCTATTTTAAGAAAATATTTCAAAAGAAAAACAAATGTTAGAAAAAAATATTAAAAGGAAATTGGAAAAACGAAAGAAAGGGAGGTTTTAAAGTACAACAAAATGGTGATAATAGTAAAAGGCCTCACGGCCCAAGATTAGTTAAAAAAAAGTTTAAAATAAAATAAAAAGTAAAGTGAAATAAATCTGAAGTTATAGAACTTCAATATCTTCTCCAAAACACTCGACAACTGTTCACGGTCATGGATAATCAGAATTCTTCGTAAATTGGAGCGGCGGGATACGAAAATCACACGAAACAGATCTAAATCAAGAGCTCTTCACAATAGTATAAACAATTCAAGGAAATATGCAAAGACAAACTCAAATCGGGAAAACAAAATCCATCGAACTACCTTCAAAGTCACAGGTAAGAAATCAATCCAAACTTCCTCTTGCTTATCTTCTTCTGAATGAATGAATTCTGGTTCGAAATTGGTCTCTGTTTGAGGTTAATTGATGTTTGAATGGATCAAAGGTGTGTGAGTTCTGTATAATTTTATGGTGGTTCGATGGTTTGATGAAAAAGAATGAGAGGTGAAGAGGATTTGAAGCTTGAAGAAAATTAGAGGTTGGGTGATATTTTTGCAGAAGTTTTCTGGCTTTTCAAGCTTGAAGAAATGAAGGAGATATGGGTGGTATTTATAGATGGAGGAGAATGAAAATGGTTTGCCGTTTTACAATTTTCTGTGTGTTTTGTATGATGCGAGTTGTGCGTGAAATGTGATTGTGAATTTTTTCAAGTCGTTTTGAACTAGTACCCTTACGCGTGATATTTTGCTGACAAAACTTCATGTCGTTTTTGATTTTCTCTTTATATCTCACGTGTGTAATCACTTTTTGCAATTGGCTCATGGCTTAGAAACAACTTTAAAGGCTTGTGGGGTCAGCTTGGAGTGTAACACGGCTGGGATCATATTCACATGGCCTGTAATGGCTTGGATAAGTGATGAATTTGTGTTCACCCTGTTGCAAGTGGCTCGGCTGAAAAATTGTACAGCAGTTTGGTAAAACTTTTAATATGGCTTACTTCCATTTTTTCTTGAATTTCATGTTTTAAAATCTCAGTTTGACTTTTGAATCCCCCACTACAGCTACTGTGAGACCAGCTTTGATTGATGGCTTGGATACGTGAAAATAGTCTGGCTAAAATAAAGCTTCTGCTATCTGGGAACCTTATTTCCTGCCGCTTCTCGATGCCTCCATTGCCTCAGCTTCTGCTAGCTGAAAGTCGTTGATGACGACAATCGTTTTCTTGTTCTGCAGACAGTTTATTAAGTCTAACTCAATGTGAGGGATGCGCCACTTAAGTGCTTGTCTAAATGCATTAATTTCACCCGCAGGACATGTTGTCGTAGCGGTATGCCAAAGAGCTTCACTTTAAGTATATGGTTAATCTTTTGAGATTATCGAACATAAACAATAGCAACAACATGTTCTTCATCATCAACACCATCATCGTCTTTTGCAGCAGTTGAACCTAGGACAGTGAGGTAATGTTCAAAGCCAATTACCAAACCGGCATGCCGAGCTAGAAGAATATGGTTTACAGTATCTTCAATGCTTCGCATTCCGTCTCAATGTAAAACTCAATGGCCTGCGGCATGTGGAGCTGCCTTGTCAATCTTCTTTGTACCTAGTGAGTGAAATATTGGAGTGGCACAAAAGCATGTCTAACAAACGGCCCCGCTCTCATCGACCAAACCAAAATCTCAAATGAATCTGAAGTGCCTCCACACATCACTTCACCACTTTGATCTGCTGCCAAAGAACAAACTGTCTTGAAGAAGGAGTGATAAATGTACTAATAGAAGTGGTACTTTGGAAGTCCTGATCAGAGGCACTGTGGTTAACTGATGTTTGAATTGCCACAGGTCTTGAAGAGCACAAAAGGCGTCTAATCCTCATTCAACCACAGATCACGACCATAACGCAACTGTGTGCTAGAGTTGAAAATATGCTCCATACCATCTAACAAAGACCCATCAACTGAGTCTGTGTCCTCAAGTTTAGTTCCTTCCAATCCAATTGCATCGGTAATAGTAGAAGATATTGTCACTGGGTGCAGATTAAGCATATAACGTGTGGACATAGAGATTACATTCACATTGGTCGATGTTTCAATTTCCTTATACTTGCATTTACGTGCCAATGTTGACATTGCCAAATCTTGCCGACCAAGAAGGACATATGTAGCAGCTGGCCAGTCATTGGGAGAAGAATCTTGACATTTATCTAATGCATATCTAAGTGGAAGAGATACACCAGAACACAGGGAGTCAAGTTGCTGAAGTCCAAACCTTTCACCAACCATTACTAAAACAGTAAGCTCCTCCTTTGAAGAATGTGATCCCGTGGCAATGTTACAGTAAACACCAGATGAAAGCTTTTTTCCTAGAAAATCAGCACCTGATAGTATACTATAAAAGAAAATTATTTTCCGATCCAAACTAGCCACATGACATCCATCTTTGCAGAGTAGAGATGGAAGATCACTAATATTAGCAGAACTACATCCATGTTGCAAGCAGTTCTCCCTCTTTCCGCACATGTTTCGCAGCGATTGCCGTTTTTAGTTACACCCAACACTGTTTGTTGAAAACCATGTGACCAGTTGTATAACTCAGCAAGTGAACTTGCCGATTAACAGGCGATATTTACAAAGCCAAAATCAGCACCAGCCCTAAAGGATCCCCATGAGCTGTTCTGGTAAATCACATCTTGGAGATATGGACATGGCGTGAACATCCACTTCAACAGCTTCGTGCTTTCCTCAAGAAGAAACTGACATTAACATGATGAATTGCAAACCGTCTTACAATGTCTTCAAAACTATCTCAGTGGGCTCATTGTTCTCGTCTTTTCCTGGGAGTGTAGGAAGTGGAAAAAGAAACACTGCTCATGCTAGAACTAAAGGACCAACTTCATAGATTTCAAAAACACTGAAAGTAGAAACTATTGTGTCCATCTTTTGCACATCATTAAACACGACCAACTAATAGGTTGGCAACAATAAGCATTGCATGTGTTGCGAACATAACTATGAAACAGGTTTCTCATACGCCATCGTCAATTCTTAGTAGGTGTGTGGAACTCGGCAAACTTAACCCGACCGACATAGCTTGATTCAAGTAAAGCATCTTCACATGCAAGCATCATATTCTTGTCCTTCATTTGGGCATTTGTATTTGGACTTTGAACTTTGACAATTGACTTGTCTTAATGAACCCTTGACAACTTTGAATTTGGGCAATATTAGTGATGATGAATGCCTTACATTTTCAAGTAACTTGCATTCCAAGAAAGCCATATGCATGTCTCTTCCAAATTTAATTTGAATCAAATTCTTGAATGAAATAAATCTTTAAGGAATTGATGTCATGATGAACCCAAAGATCAATGCCTTCAATCATGCTTTAGAATCACTTGGAAATGGCACACTTGAATGAACACTTTGTACTTGCATCCCAAAACCAACATCTTCATCGAACATCCACCAAACTTGACTTGTACAGACAAAACTCTGATTCTTTGATTAAAATTGGGCCAAACTTCTCATAGAACACTGCTTGAAATCTTGATGAATTCTGATATAGGAAAACTTGACCTTGAACAATCACATTGCCTGAGAAAATAGCCCACCGCCACAACCAATTTGTAATTGAAGCAATCTTTTGATAGGTCGACCAAGATGAGCTCAAACTTCCATCTGACTTTAGACTTGAATGAATGTCCTTGCCATCAATCTCCTTGCAAAACCCTAAACTCACAGAGAAGAACAAGAACAAGCCAATTGCAAAATATTTTTGATATTTTGGTTAGAGGCTAGTAAACATAAACAACAAAAAAGCAAGTAAGAAACAAATAAGGGTGAGAAAGCCAAAAGTATGATCTTGTTTGCGTATGCAAATGATGCAAATGAAAAGTGGGATCTTCTGGGTAAAAATTAGGGTATTACAGCTGCCCCTATTTAAGATTCTTCTATCCGGAGATATGAAGATTGACATCTTTGTCTCGACCAGATAGAAGAGACTTAAATATAACAATAAACCCAATTTTTGGCCCTAAGAGGCCACAAAATGATATGATTATGCTAATGATATGGTATGCAAATACAAGACCACCGTGGGGAGAAAATGCCACAGGAAAAAGAAAACTCTGGAGCAAAAGAAGAAAAGAGACTCCACAGGGGAAAGCAAAAAAGCATGATCCTATTCCGATAAAAGAAAGGAAATGACTCAACAGGGAAAGAGATACCAACTGCCAGTTACTGGGCGAAGATATTCGAACCGAAGAGAATAGGTAAAATACTTTCTACTGGTTACTGAGTAGAAAATAAGTGCAAAAAGCACAAGAGAATTGTTATCTACCAGTTACTGGGTAGAAAACAAAGAGATGTATTACTTACTACCAGTTACTGGGTAAAAAGTAATCCACTCTTTGAAATATAATCAACTACTTGTTACTGGGTAGGAAAAGAAGCAACGCCAACTACTGGTTACTGAGTAGTTTAGTGAGAATAATAACCTTGAATGAAAGGGGTTACCAACTATCGGTTACTGGATAGGGTTAACAACATGTCAACTACCTGACACTGGGTAGGACAAACATACTTGACTACCTGTCAATGGGTAGGAGAAGAAAATAAAGGTCAACTACCTGACACTGGGTAGGACAAACATACTCGACTACCTGTCATTGGGTAGGAGAAAGAGATATCATCAGCTACTTGTTACTGAGCAGCTCCAATCACTCAACAAACTTCTCAAGTAAAGAAACACCCATTTGTTGGAAAAAAGATATTAACATCTCTGTCGGGGATCTTTAAAAGAGATACGAGCAAGTTAAACCATGCAATAGAATTCTCATCGGGAATTATTCCACAAAAATTCCATCTGATAGAAAAGTTGGTCGGATAAGGATCCATCATTTCATAATAAAATTCTCTGTTGAGGATGATCCATAGAAATGTTATTTATTGCGAAGGTAAATTTCTAGAGATTACACAAGCTGCTCAAATAAAGAGGCTTTCACATGAAGTTGCATAAGTAATTACCAAGAGAGTGTTATCAAAACACTACCGGGGAAATCAAATCTTCATCTTCTGATAGGGATCAATAACAGATTCCTGCAGAGGAAAATAAATACTCAAATGAGAAGAATAAACACCTTCTCATCATCCAGGTTTCACAGCCCAGGGAAAACCAAAGTAAATGCTACAAGAGACCAAAGTTCAATCCAGGAACAAACTGGAAAGAAACGGTCAAAAAAGACTCAACCCAATGAGGAAATAACTCAACTGGGGAACAATTCCATCCAGATAAAAGCTGGGGAAGAATGCTAAACAAACATCTTCCACGAGGCATAAATTCAGTGGGTAATTAAAAATGATAGGTATTTTCTGCTTAGGGGTTGACACTCTAATGAAGAGAGGACACACGCACTCCGCGGGATAACAACACCGGGGAAAGGGAAACACAAAAAAAAAACAAGATGCACAATGCAACAAAAACATGCTATGCTCAACCAAAATGAATGCGCATGTAATGCATACGAATATGAATATGCTGACAAAACAGACAAAAAGGCAAACAGAGGGTGAACAAAATATCACAACACCATTGAAATACTCGGCTAATCTCCGCAAGTTAGAGATATCATTGGAGATCGTGCTGGGGATCAGCAACAGAAAACCTGCAAGAGATACACAAGAGCCATCGAAGGACAATAAATCCTACTACAAGGCTTAAATCTCGCTGAAGAGACAAAGATAACGCTTGGGGAAAAGACCCCAAAGATCAATCTTCAACCATCAATAATTCAACAAGAGGGAACAACAATATGAACTCCGCTTCGACAAAAAAAACTGTTGGAGAAAACATAGCAACACAAATCTTCCAACCCTGCCAGGGGAATAAGAAGTTAACATCATAGCAAAAAGTCAAACTGTGGGGGATTTTAAATCAACACCCAATCACAAGGTGAGAGAAAACCCGACAGGTGACTGTTATGCCAACACTTCTTAGAAGTAAACAACATTGTTCTCTACTTGTGGAATAATCCAAAGTAAATATGCATAACCTCTGCTAGGAATCATCAAAGACAAATCTCCGCATGGGCAAAAACATCAAGGAGAAGTGGTCTTCAAATTTCTCAACTGTCCGATCATAACCTGGTTGAATGAATAAAACATATTCATCATTTGAATCAAGACTTTGTTGTGGAAAACCGTTCAACACTCGTCTGGTTTATCCAAAGAAACAAAACTTTGCTAAGGGAATATCAACAAACTCTACTGAAGAGACCTCAATATAACTCAAATGGGGAAACATCAACACAACTCTACTGGGGAGCTGCCAATAAATTCTACCAGAGGAGCAAGAAAGAACCCTGCTGAGGAAAACACTTAAGCTTTTCACTTCAAGATTCTACCATTCTTGGGATTACTGTTGACATCCGTTCTTTTATTTTCACAAATCAAAGAAAAATGTTTTTATAATTTTCAAAATCTAAATCAATTATTCACATTTGTTTCAAAAATCATCATCAAAAATAAAATGAAATTCTATCAACAGAAACAAAATAAGAATTGCAAACAAAGGGACAAAGGCCCAAATTCTATTGATAGAATGGTAGTCCGCAAATGGCGTAACTCCATGGATCATTACAAAGTTTGAAAAATGGTAAGCACAATGGAAAGTTCTACATTGGAATACAATGACCATTATTCTCCCTAGCAACTTTAAATTCCAACTGTGCTTGAGACTTCAGCGGGGAATAATTGAAGTAAAACCTTTGATAGGAAATGTTGCTTCAAACGATCAAGACTGGCCAGATGCAGTTAATTGCCATGATCCCTAACTTTTGCCTAGATTGCCCTCTCGGGTTTTCAATCTACCGGGATGATTATTTCTGTTTTGTCTCTAATTTTTGCCTGGACTGCCCTTTCAGGTTTTCAATCCACCGAGACGCTCATTTTTGCCTAAGCCGCCCTTTTAGGTTTTCAACTTAGCGAGCTGTTCTTTTATTATTTTTTTAGGCGAAGTATTTCTTGACTGCATCGGCATTCACAGGACGAGTGAACTCTTCTCCATCCATAGTTGTAAGAATTAATGCACCGCCAGAGAAGGCTCTCTTAACAACATATGGGCCTTCATAATTAGGAGTCCACTTGCCCCTAGAATCAGTAGTAAAAGTCGAGATCTTTTTGAGCACGGGGTCACCTTCTCTGAACACACGGGGTCGAACCTTCTTATCAAATGCTTTCTTCATTCTTTGTTGATATAATTAGCCATGACACAAGGTCGTCATTCTTTTCTCTTCAATCAGATTCAACTGGTCGTATCTACTTTGACACCATTCAGCCTCAGACAATTCAGTTTCCATCAAAACTCTCATAGAAGGGATTTCAACCTCTATCGGGAGCACTGCTTCCATGCCATAAACAAGAGAAAAAGGGGTTACCCCTGTTGAAGTGCGAACGAATGTACGATACCCATGCAGAGCGAAAGGAAGCATATCATGGGAATCCTTGTATGTAACAACCATCTTTTGAATAATCTTCTTAATGTTCTTATTAGCAGCTTCAACAGCCCCATTCATCTTGGGTCTATAAGGAGAAGAATTATGATGCTCAATCTTAAACTCATCGCATAATTCCTTCATCATCTTGTTATTTAAATTCGACCCATTATTAGTGATGATCTTGCTCGGAACACCATACCGACAGATGATTTGATTCTTGATAAACCGGACCACTACTTGCTTAGTCACATTTGCATATGATGCTGCTTCAACCCATTTGGTAAAATAGTCAATAGCCACCAATATGAAACGGTGTCCGTTCGATGCTTTAGGCTCAATCATTCCAATCATATCAATGCCCCACATTGAAAAAGGCCATGGAGAAGAGATAATATTGAGAGGAGTTAGAGGCACATGAATCTTGTCAGCATAAATTTGGCATTTGTGGCACTTTTTCACATATTTACAACAGTCAGATTCCATTGTCAGCCAATAGTAACCTGCCCTTAACATCTTCTTAGCCATCGCGTGTCCATTGGCATGGGTGCCAAAGGATCCTTCATGGATTTCTTTCATCAACATATCTGCTTCGTGTCTATCCACGCATCTGGTAAGATCATGTCATAATTTCTCTTATACATCACATCATCATTCAAGAAGAAACTACCAGCCAATCTTCTCAAAGTTTTCTTAGCCTTCTTGGATGCCCCAAGTGGGTACTCTTGATTCTGAAGAAAGCATTTAATATCATAATACCATGGTTTATCATCAACAACCTCTTCAACTCCAAACACATGAGTTGGTCTATCAAGACACATCACATTAATCTTTGGCACATCATTCCAACGATTTACCATAATCATGGAGCATAAAGTCGCTAAAGCATCTGCCATTCGATTCTCTGCTCTTGGTATATGGTGAAACTCAACTTTATTGAAGAAAGTTGACAATCTTCTTGCATAATCACGATAAGGAATAAAATCAGGTTGACGTGTCTCCCACTTCCCTTTAATCTGATTAATCACTAAAGCTGAATCTCCATACACATCAAGGATCTTGATTCTTAAATCAATAGCTTCTTCCAAGCCCATAATACACGCTTCATACTCAGCCACATTATTTGTGCAAGTGAAAACCAACCTTGCAGTGAAAGGAATATGAGAACCATGAGGAGTAACAATAATTGCACCAATACCTCTGCCATATTCATTAACAGCTCCATCAAAAATCAAACCCCAACGGGATCCAGGCTCAGGTCCTTCTTCAGGTAATGGTTCCTCACAATCTTTAACCTTTAGATACATCACATCTCATCAGGAAAGTCAAACCGAATAGGTTGATAATCATCAATTGGCTGGTGTGCCAAATGATCAGCCAAAACACTTCCTTTTATCGCCTTTTGAGTTCGGTACTCGATATCATATTCTGATAACAACATTTGCCAACGAGCAATCCTCCCAGTTAAAGCAGGCTTTTCAAAAATATACTTGATTGGATCCATTTTAGATATCAACTAAGTTGTACAATTCAACATATACTAGCGGAGGCGCTTGGAAGCCCAAGCTAGAGCACAACACGTCTTTTCAAGCATCGTGTACCGAGACTCACAATCAGTGAACTTCTTGCTCAAATAATAAATGGCAAATTCTTTTCTCCCGGATTCATCTTGTTGACCCAAAACACAACCCATAGACTCTTTTAGCACGGTCAAATACATGATCAAAGGTCTTCCTTCTACGGGAGGAGACAAAATAGGAGGTTCAAGCAGATACTCTTTAATTCTTTCGAAATCTTTCTGGCAGTCTTCTGTCCAGACACAACCCTGATCTTTGCGGAGAAGTTTGAAAATCGGTGCACATGTGGCAGTCATATTGGATATAAATCGGGAGATATAGTTCAAACGTCCCAAGAATCCCCTTACTTGTTTTTCTGTTTTGGGTGCAGGCATCTCCTGGATAGCTTTAACTTTACCAGGATCAACTTCAATGCCTTTCTGACTAACAATAAAGCCTAACAATTTTCCAGAATGAACACCAAAAATGCATTTATTAGGATTCAGACAGAGCTTAAACTTTCTCAAACGTTGAAACAACTTCAATAAATTTTTAATATGATCTTCTTCAGTCTTCGACTTACAAATCATATCATCCACATAGACCTCAACTTCTTTATGCATCATATCATGGAACAGAGTGGTCATAGCTCTCTGGTACGTTGCACCCGCATTCTTTAAACTGAAGGGCATCACTCTGTAACAGAATGTTCCCCAGGGTGTAATGAATGTTGTTTTTTCCATATCCTCAGGTGCCATCTTTATTTGATTATAACTGGAAAATCCATCCATAAATGAAAAGATATTGAACTTAGCAGTATTATCTACCAACAAATCAATGTGTGGTAGTGGAAAATCATCTTTTGGACTTGCTTTATTCAAATCTCTATAGTCAACGCACATTCAGACTTTTCTGTTTTTCTTTGGAACAGACACAATATTGGCCACCCATTGAGGATATTCGACGGTCACAAGAAAACCAGCATCAATCTGCTTTTGAACCTCTTCTTAATCTTCACGGCCATGTCAGGATGAGTTCCTCTCAATTTCTGCTTCACGGGTGAACAATCAGGCTTTAATGGCAAATGGTGCTCCACAATACCAGCATCAAGACCAGGCATGTCTTGATAGGACCATGCAAACACGTCAACATATTCTCTAAGAAGCTCTACCATCCTCTTCTTAACATCTGACTGAAGCAGTGCCCCAATCTTGACTTCTTTCTTATCATCATCGGAACCCAGATTAACCAATTCCACCGGCTCTTCATGAGGCTGAATGGCCTTTTCCTCGTGCTCAAGCAATCGAGAAATCTCATCAGGAATTTCTTCAATATCCTCCTCTTCCGCTTCAAACACAGGGAACTCAAAGTTTGAGAGGGCATATGGTCATTGTTTCCAATGGGTTTAACAATCAATCTGCACAATGATTTATGTTTGATTTTAGAATATGAACAAAAAATGAAAATATTATGCAGATAAGAGTCATTATGACATTATTATACTTTTTTCGGTTTTTTATGTAACCATTTTTCAGAAATAAAGCAAAAAAGGAAAACAACATATGGATAAACAGAAAAACATTTTATTGATGATGATAAAAGTTGAAACAAAGCCCTCACAAATTCACTTTCACCTTGGGCAGAGTGAAAGGATTTTTGAAAGAAACAAAAACAAATTACTTTGAAACATGAACAACAGTAGGAACGTCAACAGCGATCCAATTCTGGCATATCAATCCACGTATCACAAAGTTGGGCATTTCTTCCTCTTGGTCATCTTTAAGAATTGTAGCTGTAGAATGATCTTTGCAATGGATGAACCCAGCACTTCGAAAAACTTCATGAATACTCTTCAGCCCTTTTCGGGTTGAACCAGATGTAAAACCCAAACCAGCTCTATCTTTTTTCTCAGCAACTTCAATGATTCCGCCCCATCCATCAGCTCGGCCATTATCCACTACAAGTTGTGCATCTTTTAGAGAAGACATGGACACCCCATCCTTCTTAACAACTTTATCAACCATAGAAAGAGCCTGAAACGGAGTTCCAATATCCTCTTCCGCATCGATATAAGAAAAAGACGACAAACTGCTTACCAACATAGCCTGTTCTCCACCAACAACAACAAGTTTACCATTCTGCATGAATTTTAACTTTTGGTGCAGTGTCGAAGTAACAACTCCAGCTTCATGGATCCATGGGCGTCCTAGAAGACAACTGTAAGCAGGACGAATATCCATGACTTGAAAAGTGATCTGGAAAAAACACGGACCAATCTTGATAGGGAGATCAACCTCTCCAATCACAGTTTTCCTCGATCCCTCAAAGGCTTTCACAATGACCCCACTAAACCTCATAGGAGTACCTTGATAAGATAATCTGGACAAAGTAGATTTTGGCATCACATTCAACGATGACCCAGTATCAACCAGCACATTGGATAAAGCGTCTTCCTGGAAATTCATGGAAATATGGAGAGCCAAATTATGATTTCTTCCATTCTCGGTCAACTCTTCATCATAAAAACTCAGATTATTACACGCAGTGATATTGGCAACAATGCTATCAAACTCGTTAACAGTCACATCATGATCTACATAAGCTTGTTCCAATATTTTCTGCAACGATTCACGATGAGCCTCAGAGCTCATTAACAGAGATAAAACAGATATTTTTGACGGTGTGTGTAACAATTGATCCACCACACTATATTCACTCTTCTTGATCAATTTCAATACCTCATCATTATCTGACTTCTGATTTACATCACTTGATTGACCAGACTCCACAAAAGTCTTCAACTGAATTTTCTTACCCACAATATCTTCACTTGTCTTTGAGGGCACATTAGCAAATACTCGACCACTTCTGGTTACACGTCCAGCATCAGCAATAGTCACAACTGAGGGAAGAGAAGGAATGGGAACCTCTTTTCCATCCTCCAACATAGTAGCGTTGTATTTGTAGGGAACAGCTTTATCGAATTCATACGGTGTCAGGCCAGGAAAACGGATAACCAAAGGCGTCACAGCAGATTTCTGACTATTGTAAGAAATTACAACTCGCTCAGGAATATTGAAACGTGGGACTATGACATTCACCTCGTTCTCAACTTCATTTCTATTTGCAGTAACCTGAATCAAATTTTCGTCAATCATCTTTTGTAAGTCCCTTTTTACAATCACACACCCACGAGGGTTCACAGAACAAATACAACAGGCGGCATAATCATGCTCAATATCATGGAACTCACTCAAAGTAGCATGCATTTCAAGAAGCGACCTCCGAATCCAGTGAATATCGAAAATACGGTATGTGTCAGGACAACCATATACCATATTAACAGTTGCATTACCATGATTAGGAAACAGATTTGGTTGCACATTAGGGTTGGTATCTTCAAAAGACAGAATACCACTTTTTACGAGCTTTGCAACATCATGTTTCAGAGGATAGCAATTTTCAATATCATGTCCAGGGGCACCTTGATGAAATGCGCAATGAGCATCTGGCTTATACCACCATGGAATTTCAGTTGGAACAGCCGGTGGATCACGAGGTTGAACCAAATTCTTCTTTATTAAAGCTGCAAATAGCTCAGTATACGTCCTTGGAATGGGATCAAATTGTGTTTTCCTCTGTGTACGACCTTGTTGAGTTGTCTTCTCTTGGAAACGTGGTTGATAACTTGAAGTTGCTTGAGCGGTAGGGGTGTCACTGATAACAGGCGTAACGGATGCTACTTGTTGCTGACGATGACTACCATTGTTGTTCACAACTCTACGTCTTCTAGACCTTTCCTGAGATATAGCATTAGTTTCTCCCTCTTTTTTCTTAGGGAACCCAACACCAGGATTTTTCGTACTTCCAGAATTTCCTTCTTTTATCAGACGTCCCTCACGGACAGCTTCCTCTAATCTCATCCCCATATTAACCATTTCCGTGAAATCACTAGGAGCGCTCGCAACCATCCTTTCATAGTAAAATGGACCCAGAGTCTTCAGAAAAATCTTGGTCATTTCTTTCTCTTCAAGCGGAGGGCTTATCTGAGCTGCAATTTCACACCATCTCTGCGCATATTCTTTAAAAGTTTCTTTCTCTTTTTGAGACATTGCGCGGAGCTGATCACGGTCCGGCGCCATATCAAGATTATACTTATACTGACGAACAAAAGCTTCAAAAAGATCATTGAATGTCTTGATTTGCGTACTATCGAGTCCCATATACCACTTCAGCGCAGCACCAGTAAGACTATCTTGAAAATAGTGGATCAACAACTGATGGTTGTCAGTATAGGTAGACATCTTTCTAGCATACATGATCAAATGACTTTGCGGACAAGTGTTCCCTTTGTATTTCTCAAAATCCGGAACTTTGAACTTGGCGAGAATCTTCACATTTGGAACAAGACAAAGCTCATGAGCATTCTTCCCAAATAACTCATTTCCCCTTAAAGCCCTGATTTCTCTCTGCATTTCAATAAAATGATCTTGAAAGTCATCTATTCGATCCATAACATCCAAACTCTCGCTCGGAGCAGTGTCGAAAATTTGTTCTTCAGTATAAGGCATAACGTGAGTTACAGGCGGTGGCACAGGTATGACGGTAGGAACAACCGGAATTTCAGCATTAGGAACAACATTAACCACAGGAGGTGGTACAACCATGACTGCAGACACTCTTGGACCTTCAGAAACAGGAGGTTGATATCCCTCTAGCACATAATTGAAAGGCATGCCCCAAGGAAAACCAGCAGGCATATGATATTGAGAAGCATTAATCGGGGCCACAGAAATAGGCGTTGATCCGATCTCAGAAATCACAGTTCTTTGGACAGGAGAAGGAGGAGGTATTGGTGGATGATTCTGAGCAGCCACCAGAGCTTCCATTGCGGCAGTCAGTCTTTCCAAACTATCCTTAAGGGTTGTCACCTCTTCACGGAGCTCGCGATTCTCTTGTTGTAAATGATCCATCTTTTTCTTGGAGTTAGCCCGAGTGTTGTAGTGATGCGACAACTTGACTGAATGAAGACCAAAAGAAACACATTAGACACCTGGAAAAGGAACAAAAAAATGCACAATGATGCGAATGCAAATGCAAGATGCAAATGTTTCAATCTGTTTTCAAGGATCTTTAAGACATAAAGCAATTACAAACATCATAAAGAAATAACACTTTTTGAAATACTGATAAACATCTCATTTCATTGAATATTGGAAAGAGTTACACTTGGAAGTACAAGATTCAATAATATCAAAATAAGAAAAAGCTAGGTCCTAAGGAACATCTGATGACGATCCGAGCTGATACTTCCTTCGGAGTCTCTTAATCTCTTTCTCATAGTTGTGCTTCATGGTGATCTTCTCTAGCACAAGCTGATCCAAAATACCCTTCCAAGCACCAGAAGTAGGAGGATGTGATGATGGAGTAGTAGAGGAAAATAAATCCTCTGCATGCCTCTTCACAGCGCGCCCCTCAAGTAACTCTATCAAGTCATCTTTCTCCTTCATTTGTTTTTGTAATTCCATTTTCTCTTTGTCAGAAGCTTGAAAATTACTTTCCCACATCTCTTTCTCTTCCTTCATCTTAGCCAAAGCATCTTGAAGAGTCTTCACATCATCAGAAGAAACAGGGAGTGGCGTAGAGATCACTGTAGTCAGGGATTTCTCAATAGGATAAGGCATCTTAAGCTCCATAGCCCTCTTCTTCACCCAAAGCGTGTAAGGTTCCAAGGCAATGCAAACTTGTCTTCCAAGCTCCCCTCTATCCAACCTGTGAATCTTAGTCCAAGCATGAGCCATTCTTCTTCTCAAACCAAGAGAATCATTCCCTCCTAGAAAGAATATACCCTCTAATAAAATATTTTTAGGCTTATCCTTCAACATATAACCCAGCTGACGGCGAGCTAGACTCGGGTTGTAATTAATTCCACCTTGTATTCCAAGAAGAGGAACATTGGCGAATTCTCCATAACTATCAATAATCTGGACATTGTCATAAACCAAAGAAGACCAAGTGATATCAGCATGCGTAAGAGACATAATCCTTTGAGACCACCTTAAACAATCCTTGTTTTTCTTAAAAACAGATGTCTCGGGTAAGTGTGAAACGAACCAATTATACAGCAGAGGTAGACAACAAACAATGGTACCGTTTCCCTTAGAAGTCCTACTATGGATGGAGAAATAAGTGTCACCAAGCAAAGTTGGAACAGGGTTCCAAATCAAGAAAATTCTAATAGCATTAACATCCACAAAATTATCAACATTAGGAAACAAGACTAGTTCGTAGATGAGCAAAGCAAATATAGCCTCAAACGCTAATGTGCGACCAATGTCAGCAAATAAAGTGGCCTTCTCAATCAAGAACTTAGAAGTCAAACCCTTGAGGCCTCCCTTAGTCTTTAGATTTGCATCAATATCCGATTTCGTTAAATGGGTAGCTGCAGCAATATCTTGAGGCTTAAGAGCTTCTTCCAAACCAGTATACGGAACCTTGTCAGAAACCGGTACTCCTAACAAATAAGCATATTCTTCCAAGGTCGACATGAGCTGATAATCGGGAAAAGTAAAGCATCGGTAAATAGGATCATAGAATTGCATAAGGGTATTCAGAATTCCGTCTTCAATGTTGGTAGAAAGAACAAATAAAAGTCTCCCATAACGAGATAAGAAGCCTGAACGATCATCTACCAAGGACACTAGCTTTCTCAACTCTGTAAGATTAGGAGCCCGAAAACTGTACTTCTGAGTGTTTCTCCTTCCAATGTCCATAATCAACAATATCTGCGATGTTTGCCAAAGAAAATCTCTGAGATCCTTAAAAACCAACTGAAACACAATGCTCATGAATGCATGAGTGCAAGATGCAACACCCACAAACAAGACATACAAAGCACACAGGTTCAAAGGTTCGGCACGAGCGTGGAGCCAAAGGTAAGAACCAACCAACCCACAATGGTATGTACTATGGTTATATCATCACCTGTAGAAAAAGGTTCTAAAATGTTCCCATAGTCATAATTCCATCTTTTGGATATTATCGGCTTAAACGACTACTCGTCGGCCAACAATATTCTCAAGAGAAACTCATCTGAGTGTGGTATCGCGTAAGGACTAATTCAAGTCTACACCTGAACAGCCACCGCACCACGTCCTAATAAGGCCAAGATGGGTTAAAGGGTTCTAAGGTCCTCAGCTTCTCAGGCTCCCAGTCAGAAAAAGCAATATCAATTACGACTATTCGTAAGACATCAGTAATTCCAAAGGGGCCTCCACCGAGCGGGGGATCTCAAGTCAGCTTAGTAAGGACTACTCCATGTAAGCCAACAAGACTATACCACCCTCCTATCATAAGTGCACTCAAGTCCGGGTATAGGACTTATCTCACCACACAGATTACCAGGCACCAAAACAGAACAATCAATAACAAACAAGTCAAACAAAAAACAATAAATAAATCAAAGTAGGCGAAACCCACTAGGAACCTAAATGTCTCCAGCAGAGTCGCCACTTTTCTGTAGCGGTAAAAATCGTGAGCGTAAGTTATTAATTAACTTAACACAAAAAACAAGAGTCGCCACCGCACTTTTATTTTATCCAAAAAAGAAAGGAAAAACGAGCGAACAAAACCAAAGAGTTCTAAAACGAGAACAAGAAACAGAGATCGGGGTAAGGGGGTTGGTTACGCAATGGGAAGGTGTTATCACCCAAAATGTCTATAGTACTCGATAGGAGCCCTTTGAAATATTTACGCTTTTTGGTTTGAAAATGGTTTGTTTGAAAAGAGATTGGGGAGATGAGAAGAGAATTATTTTTTAGATTTTTTGTGTTTGGAGAGACTTATCGCCACATGCCTACGTACCCACAAAGTGCAATATAGGATCAAAACCCCGTAGTTCGTGGTACAAATGACAAAAATTTGTTGGTTTTGATTGATTTTAAATGTAAAGACAAGTCGTCATTTTAAGGAGAAAACTGCGACTAGTCGCCCACAAGTATTAAGACAACATTTGCGTCACATAAAGATGGAGGATTTGCTTGGATTATCAACAAGACTATCACTCAACATCAACATGGAAAATGTCAAAGTCTTAATATTATGGGGAATAGGAGGATTACATCTCAACTATAGAAATGAATCATGTCTAAACTTTATGAAAAGTTTTAAAGTGAAAAAGTGCATAAAGGCACAAAAAGAGTTGATGAGTTTTTTGTATTTTTTATGTCTTTTGAAATTGGTCAAAGCATGATTAACATTGATTGACTTTTATTAAGAAGAACAAAGTTTGAAAATCACTTGACGAAAGTCAAGGTTTTATTGCGAAAGCGGTTTTGAAGTTTGAAACCAAGAAGGTTTTGAAAGAGGGAGAAAGTTTTGAAAATTTAAGAAGGGGAGGAGATGAAGTGACTATCCTAGAAAGCAAAAAAAGAGCTAGAGGTAAGAAAGATCTAACCGACTTGTAGCACACTCCATAGCAAGCAAAAAGAATTCCATCCAATTTAAAGCATAAGCTAATGAGCGAGCCAAATAAAGGCTAAGATCCACGACACTCCAAGCATAGGAATGAGAGTCCTAATTCTAAGTCCAAAGGTCCATGAAGTCCAAGGTCTAAGAGTAGTCCAAGAGCATAACCACAAAGTTAATAGCACCAAGTTTTTTAGAGATTTTTTATCCTTTATTAGTGTTTTGAACAAGGTATGGTCCAAGTGGACAAAAGAGAAATGACATAAACATAAACAAAGATATGATATGAAATGATAATATGGAAGCATAAAAGTAAGAAGATAAGAAGGAAATATAAACAAAATTATACAAGGAATATTGTTAGTGAATTAGTGATTAGTGGTTAGAACATATGATCAACGATGATTAATTTTTGCACTTAGACCAAGGTTAATGAAAACTCATTAGAGGATTGATAGAATCAAAGCCTCCTAACAATGATTTTCATAGGTATTGGACTTAAGACAAGCAACTAATCATACTTGGACTTTCAAACATAAGTTTGAGCCACGAATGATCATTTTCCGATTAAGGGACACTTTAGCGCTATGTTAAGCAATCGTAATCGGGTTTATGTAGAATCCACGACTATCTGAGGCGGGTCAATAAAATGTTAGTGTTAACACATGTTAGAGAAGTGATATGTAAATCACTCTCCTAAAACATGCCACACAAAAAGAAAAGAGGTAGTGATCTCATCATAATCAAGATTTTTTATCAATTAATCAAAGGTAATTTATCACTATTCCAAAGTACGGAGAATTATCTCAATGATTATTCGTCCATAGATTTGAAATATTGAAGATTAAACAACCTTGATAATCAACAATCTATGATCCATATATTTCATCGATCAAAATAAAAAGAAGAAGAAAGAGAACTCAAAAAGAAACCACCATTTGAATCTTAAATCGAGTAAATCATCATCAATATCAATCACCTCCTCTTGGTGGTTAAAATCGACACCCGAAGTCCATTGATATTGATGAAATCTTATCAAAATTCAAGATCCCAAGACAAAATCTATTTTAAGAAAATATTTCAAAATAAAAACAAATGTTAGAAAAAAATATTAAAAGGAAATTGGAAAAAAGAAAGAAAGGGAGGTTTTAAAGTACAACAAAATGGTGATAATAGTAAAAGGCCTCACGGCCCAAGATTAGTTTAAAAAAAAGTTTAAAATAAAATAAAAAGTAAAGTGAAATAAATCTGAACTTATAGAACTTCAATCTCTTCTCCAAAACACCCGACACCTGTTCACGGTCATGGATAATCAGAATTCTTCGTAAATTGGAGCGGCGGGATACGAAAATCACACGAAACAGATCTAAATCAAGAGATCTTCACAACAGTATAAACAATTCAAGGAAATATGCAAAGACGAACTCGAATCGGGAAAACAAAATCCATCGAACTACCTTCAAAGTCACAGGTAAGAAATCAATCCAAACTTCCTCTTGCTTCTCTTCTTCTGAATGAATGAATTCTGGTTCGCAATTGGTCTCTGTTTGAGGTTAATTGATGTTTGAATGGATCAAAGGTGTGTGAGTTCTGTAGAATTTTATGGTGGTTCGATGGTTTGATGAAAAAGAATGAGAGGTGAAAAGGATTTGAAGCTTGAAGAAAATTAGAGGTTGGGGTGATATTTCTGCAGAAGTTTTCTGGCTTTTCAAGCTTGAAGAAATGAAGGAGATGTGGGTGGTATTTATAGACGGAGGAGAATGAAAATGATTTGCCGTTTTGCAATTTTCTGTGCGTTTTGTATGATGCGAGTTGTGCGAGAACTGTGATTGTGAATTTTTTCAAGTCGTTTTGAACTAGTACCCTTACGCATGATATTTTGCTGACAAAACTTCATGTCGTCTTTTATTTTCTCTTTATAGCTCACGTGTGTAGTCACTTTTTGCAATTGGCTCATGGCTTAAAAACAACTTTAAAGGCTTGTGGGGTCAGCTTGGAGTGTAACACGGCTGGGATCATATTCACATGGCCTGTAATGGCTTGGATAAGTGATGAATTTGTGTTCACCCTGTTGCAAGTGGCTCGGCTGAAAAATTGTACAGCAGTCTGGTAAAACTTTTAATATGGCTTACTTCCATTTTTTCTTGAATTTCATGTTTTAAAATCCCAGTCTGACTTTTGAATCCCCCACTACAGCTACTGTGCGACCAGCTTTGATTGATGGCTTGGATACGTGAAAATAGTCTGGCTAAAATAAAGCTTCTGCTATCTGAGAACCTTATTTCCTGCCGCTTCTCGATGCCGCCATTGCCTCAGCTTCTGCTAGCTGAAAGTCGTTGACGACGAAAATCGTTTTCTTGTTCTGCAGACAGTTTATTAAGTCTAACTCAATGTGAGGGATGCGCCACTTAAGTGCTTGTCTAAATGCATTAATTTCACCCGCAGGACATGTTGTCGTAGCGGTATACCAAAGAGCTTCACTTTAAGTATATGGTTAATCTTTTGAGATTATCGAACATAAATAATACCAACAACATGTTCTTCATCATCAACTCCATCATCGTCTTTTGCAGCAGTCGAACCTGGGATAGTGAGGTAATCTTCAAAGCCAATTACCAAACCGGCAAGCCGAGCTAGAAGAATATGGTTTACAGTATCTTCAATGCTTCGCATTCCGTCTCAATGTAAAACTCAATGGCTTGCGGCATGTGGAGCTGCCTTGTCAATATTCTTTGTACCTAATGAGTGAAATATTGGAGTGGCACAAAAGCATGTCTAACAAACGGCCCCGCTCTCATCGACCAAACCAAAATCTCAAATGAATCTGAAGTGCCTGCACACATCACTTCACCACTTTGATCTGCTGCCAAAGAACAAACTGTCTTGAAGAAGGAGTGATAAATGTCCTAATAGAAGTGGTTCTTTGGGCAAGGTGCCACAATTGAGTCTGTTGGAGGTCCTGATCAGAGGCACTACGGTTAACTGATGTTTGAATTGCCACGGGTCTTGAAGAGCACAAAAGGCGTCTAATCCTCATTCAACCTCAGATCACGACCATAACACAACTGTGTGCTAGAGTTGAAAATATGCTCCATACCATCTAACAAAGACCCATCAACTGAGTCTGTGTCCTCAAGTTTAGTTCCTTCCAATCCAATTGCATCGGAAATAGTAGAAGATATTGTCACTGGGTGCAGATTAAGCATATAAGGTGTGCACATAGAGATTACATTCACATTGGTCGATGTTTCAATTTCCTTATACTTGCATTTACGTGCCAAAGTTGACATTGCCAAATCTTGCCGACCAAGAAGGACATATGCAGCAGCTGGCCAGTCATTGGGAGAAGAATCTCGACATTTATCTAATGCATGTCGAAGTGGAAGAGATACACCAGAAGGCAGGGAGTCAAGTTGCTGAAGTCCAAACCTTTCACCAACCATTGCTAAAACAGTAAGCTCCTCCTTTGAAGAATGTGATCCCGTGGCAATGTTACAGTAAACACCAGATGAAAGCTTTTTTCCTAGAAAATAAGCACCTGATAGTATACTGTAAAAGCAAATTATTTTCCGAGCCAAACTAGCCACATGACATCCATATTTGCAAAATAGAGATGGAAGATCACTAATATTAGCAGAAATACATCCATGTTGCAAGCAGTTCTCTCTCTTTCATATCAGCAAATGTTGAGACCAATGTTGCTCCAGTTGCTTTGGCAACATGTCGCATATCCTCTTTCCGCACATGTTTCGCAGCGATTGCCGTTTTTAGTTACACCCAACACTGTTTGTTGAAAACCATGTGACCAGTTGTATAACTCAGCAAGTGAACTTGCCGATTAACAGGCGATATTTACAAAGCCAAAATCAGCACCAACCCTAAAGGATCCCCATGAGTTGTTCTGGTAAATCACATCTTGGAGATATGGACATGGCGTGAACATCCGCTTCAACAGCTTCGTGCTTTCCTCAAGAAGAAACTGACATTAACATGATGAATTGCAAACCGTCTTACAATGTCTTCAAAACTATCTCAGTGGGCTCATTGTTCTCGTCTTTTCCTGGGAGTGTAGGAAGTGGAAAAAGAAACACTGCTCATGCTAGAACTAGAGGACCAACTTCATAGATTTCAAAAACACTGAAAGTAGAAACTATTGTGTCCATCTTTTGCACATCATTAAACACGACCAACTAATAGGTTGGCAACAATAAGCATTGCATGTGTTGCGAACATAACTATGAAACAGGTTTCTCATACGCCATCGTCAATTCTTAGTAGGTGTGTGGAACTCAGCAAACTTAACCCGTCCGACATAGCTTGATTCAAGTAAAGCATCTTCACATGCAAGCATCATATTCTTGTCCTTCATTTGGGCATTTGTATTTGGACTTTGAACTTTGACAATTGACTTGTCTTAATGAACCCTTGACAACTTTGAATTTGGGCAATATTAGTGATGATGAATGCCTTACATTTTCAAGTAACTTGCATTCCAAGAAAGCCATATGCATGTCTCTTCCAAATTTAATTTGAATCAAATTCTTGAATGAAATAAATCTTTAAGGAATTGATGTCATGATGAACCCAAAGATCAATACCTTCAATCATGCTTTAGAATCACTTGGAAATGGCACACTTGAATGAACACTTTGTACTTGCATCCCAAAACCAACATCTTCATCGAACATCCACCAAACTTGACTTGTACAGACAAAACTCTGATTCTTTGATTAAAATTGGGCCAAACTTCTCATAGAACACTGCTTGAAAGCTTGATGAATTCTGATATAGGAAAACTTGACCTTGAACAATCACATTGCCTGAGAAAATAGCCCACCGCCACAACCAATTTGTAATTGAAGCAATCTTTTGATAGGTCGACCAAGATGAGCTCAAACTTCCATCTGACTTTAGACTTGAATGAATGTCCTTGCCATCAATCTCCTTGCAAAACCCTAAACTCACAGAGAAGAACAAGAACAAGCAAATTGCAAAATATTTTTGATATTTTGGTTAGAGGTTAGTAAACATAAACAACAAAAAAGCAAGTAAGAAACAAATAAGGGTGAGAAAGCCAAAAGTATGATCTTGTTTGCGTATGCAAATGATGCAAATGAAAAGTGGGATCTTAGGGGTAAAAATTAGGGTATTACAACTGGCATTTGTTGGATATCTCGAACCTTGTCAGGATCCATTTCGATCCCTCGTTGACTAACGATGAAATTGAGCAGCTTTCCAGATCTCACTCCAAAAGTGCACTTGGCAGGATTTGACTTTAACTGATATTTCTTAAGTCTCTCAAACAACGTCAAAAGATGATCCAGATGGTCTTCTTCACTCTGAGATTTGGCAATCATGTCATCGACACACACCTCTATCTCTTTGTGGATCATGTCATGGAAAAACGCAACCATAGCTCTTTGGTAAGTGGCGCCAACATTTCTCAGACCAAAAGGCATGACTTTATAACAATAAGTTCCCCAAGGAATGATAAAAGTAGTTTTCTCCATATCATTCGGGTCCATCTTGATTTGGTTGTAACCGGAAAAACCATCCATAAATGAGAATAATGCAAAACGAGATGTGTTGTCTACCAAAGTGTCAATATGAGGCAAAGGGAAATCGTCCTTCAGACTAGCCTTGTTCAGATCCTTGTAATTAATGCACATTTTGACTTTTCCATCCTTCTTTGGCACGAGTACAATATTGGCTACCCATTCTGAATATTTGGACACTACTAAGAAACCTGCATTGATCTTCTTTTTGACCTCATCCTGAATCTTGAGAGCCATGTCAGGACTAGTCCTTCGGAGCTTTTGTTTGACAGGCGGACATTCTGGTCGAAGTAGTAATTTGTGACCCACTATGTTACTGTCTAAACCTAGCATATCTTGATATGACCAAGCAAATACATCAACATACTCTTCTAAAAGTTTCACCAGTCGTTACTTGATCTCTGCCACAATTGTTGCCCCAATCTTGACCTCCTTCTTGTTTTCTTCAGTGCCAAGATTAATAACATCCACTTGTTCTTTGTGAGGTTGAAGGTCTATGTACTCATATTCTGCCATCTTTGCCAATTCATCAGGAATCTCAAAATCTTCATCCTCATCTTCAGCTTGGTATATGGGTGAGTCAAAGTCAGGAGGGAAAATAAAGTCATTGTATTCAACGGGTTTTGGGGTTTCTCTGCATGTTTGGAATGGCTTAATTATTAAAACACACAAAGACAGGTGCAGTGAAAAAGAAAGAAATATGTTGGTTTGTTTTGAAAGATTGCCATTTTCTTTAAAAGTAAAAACAAACAAAAAAACTGTAAATGAAACAAAATGAGGAATTTAACAAAACATCTTCATTAATCATAACAACTTGAAAGCACGGGGTCCTACAAAATGATCCTATAGCCTTGGGCATGGCTACAAAAGTTTGAAAACAATAAAACAAAAGAGAATAATAATAAATTACTTCAGCATAGGAATGATAACAGGAATTTCAACAGCTTCCCAGTTGTCCAAGGCAGCTTCACAATGATACACCAAATGATCAATATCTTGCTCTGCAAAATCCTCCTCAACAACGTTGATTTGGAAACCCCCACTGATAAGCACCTCTTGAATGGTCTTCAGGCGTCTTTTGACAGAAGTTGATGTCCCATCATGAGTTGGCTTGTAACCCAAACCTTGGTGGCCTAATCTTGCTTCTACTTTGATGACCTTTCCCCAACCTACAGAACTACCTTCTTTCAGTGTAGACTTCATGCTCTGAGCAGACACAAAAGACGTATCACTCTTAACTACTGCTTCTTCTATCAACACATCATTGGCTATCTCGAGCACTTGAAAATAAGTTTCTAGTGCATCTTCATCTGCTTCAATGTACCTAAATGATGACAAGTTACTCACCATCGAGTCCTCTTCACCATGCACAATTACCAATTTATCATCCACAACAAATTTCATCCTCTGATGTAAAGTAGAAGTCACCGCACCGGCTGCGTGAATCCATGGTTGTCCCAACAAGCAGCTATAAGCTGGATTGATGTCCATCACTTGAAACGTGATGTCAAATACATGGGGACCTATCATAACTGGTAACTCTACTTCTCCCACGACAGTCCTCCTTGAATCATCAAAAGCTTTAACAATCAACAAAGTTGGCCGCATCTTTACCCCTTTATACTCTAGCTTGGTAAGTGTCCTTTTGGGAAACACATTCAGAGAAGAGCCGGTATCAACCAAGACTCATGCCAAAGTGTCTTCCTGACACCTAACAGATACGTGCAACACATGATTGTGATTACATCCTTCTCTTGGCAACTCCTCTTTGTTGAAGCTTAAAGTATTACAAGCAGTAATGTTGGCGATCACAAAATTAAACTGACCAATTGTTATATCTTTTGTCACATGCGCATGTGTTAATACTTTCTGCAAGGCTTCCCTATGAGCGGGATAAGTCATTAGGAGAGACAAGATTGAGATTTTTAAAGGAGTTTGATGAAGATGATCGACGACTTTGTAATCACTCTTTCGAATAATTCTCAGAAATTCCATGTCCTATTCGCTTGGTGGCACTTCTTTATCTTTGGCAGCCACAACAGGAATGGCCTCTTTTTAGGGGACCACCATAATCTTGGGTTTATAGATCCGACCACTGCGGGTCATTTATCTAGTTTCTGCAATATTTGTCACATCAGCTTGATTAACCCTTATTTCTTCATTCTGAATGAATTTCCCTGATCCTTGATCAATCATTGTCATATCATATCTCCAAGGGACAATTTTGGTACTCTCAAAATGGAAAGGACCCGGCTTTTGAATTATAATCAGTCTGGGTTGACCAATTGTTGATGTAGTAGGCTTGGAGACATTGAAAACAGGTTTAATACTTTTGAAGACCGGAACCACTAAACCAGAATCGGGCATATTAAACACAGGTGTTGCACCCCAAAATTTGCTCAACCTTTTCTTGCTTGATTTATGTTTCATTGCATCTTATTTGCATAGTTACATCATGTACATAGTTCAATCATTGGCATATCATAGCATATCACTCATACCAAGTGTGATTCTTATCAGAAGAGCCTAGCAAGAGGTCTTATCCAAGTATGAGAAGTCATCCAAGCCATCAAGAAGAGATTTGAAGTCTTGAGAAGTTTGAGTGCCTACATGTGGGTTTTGCTCCTATCTTGAGGAATATTGAGAATCATCAGTGGGATGTGAAACATGGATTGTGAATTTGAGGTGTGTATGGATCTCATGGAAAGCCTAGAGGGCCATATTGAAGTTGAGACAAGTCATTGATTCAAGTATGAGAGCCACAGTTGAAGTGCAGTCAACTAGGGTTTCATCTGGGTCAACCCTAATTCAATTGTGCAAATTGGAGAGCATCAAAGCCTACCTTGAGGTCATGGATTCATGGATTGGTATGTTGATACATGTGTGGTGTTGTGCCAAGTTTAAGCAAAGAAAGATCAAGAATGTGGGAAGTTACTAAATTAGGGTTTTAGTGCAAAATCCCGTATTTAGGGCCTAATTTCAAAGCCACATAAGTCAAAATACAAGTTTCAAATGGATCTTTGGAGAACATGAAACTTGTAAAGCATCTCAATACCTTTAATTTGAGTACTAGAAGTCCTCAAGGGGATTTATAGAACTCAAGTTATGGTTCTTGCAAATTACAGGTCATCAGATGACACTGAAATTTATCTGTGAAAGTCACTTGACTTCCAAGCAACGTTTGCCCTTCAAGGAATTTTCAAATGGATTCTTAGCAAACATAATAGTTGTAGATATTGATCTTAGCTTTCCATAGAGTACTAGAAGTCCTCAAGAGGGTTTGTAGAACTCAAGTTATGATCTTGGCAAGCCAGGGGTATTTCGGGTATTGGTGATTATAGGTCATTTTCAAGCATGGGCCAAAATCTCCAACTTGCAAGCTTCAAATGGAATATTGTTCAACTAGAAAGTTTCTCAAGATAGGGTTTTAACCTTGACCATGCATCAAGGAGGCTTTGAATTGGCTCATAGGAGAAGTTGGTTTGAAATGGCTTTGAAATGAAGAAATTAAAGTGATTAAAAGGCCAAAATTATGGAAAAATTGATATGTGGCCAAACAAGTCCATGTTATATACCATTTTGATCAGAAAAGGCATTTTAAAGGTGATGACATTACCACATTTTCTATTTGAGGTCATTTACACATGGTTCCCCTTTGTACCGCAAGGTTGAAGTAACATAACAATCACACTCCATAAGATCAAAAGCAAGGCAATTACACATCCAATTCAATTCTAAATATCACAAGAGGAGAAATTCAAGCAAGATTGAAAGCTGAGACAGAGCAATGCATGATTTCCACATATGATATTTTCAAGGGATATGAGAAATTCAAAATCTCATTGTGGTTGTTACAGAAAGTTCTAGAGGTTTCCATCACACTCTATATATTGTATGCAACTGATTCAGATAGTTTTTTAGCAAGGATTGAGCAAGGAATCAGAGAGAGCAACTGGATTTTCTCAACTGCATCTCATAATCGGTTTTGGAGATTGAAGGGGATTCAAGGCAAATTGGTGATTGGAAAAGCTTGGGAAGTGGTTCTTGAGTGATTCTGCAAAAGATTGGAGCTTGAATCGAGCATTTGCACCTTCTGTTCATCCAGTTTTTCCAGGTTTGCAACTTTCTTTTTTTAGCTTAGATTAGGGGAAATTGATTAGCATTTGATATGTGGTTAGGTTATAAAGGTTGCTAGGTTGGATTTAGGCACAAATTTGGGATGATTAGAGATACTTTAGGTTGTGATCAGAATTTTGTTGAGAGGAATATCTTGAGATTCTTGAGGCTTTAGGCATGGCTGAGTGGTTAATTTTGATCCCTGAAGAGTGTAGATGACATTGATGACTTTAATTTTAAGTTTAGTGGTGATCAAGAATTGGATGAATCTCTGCAACTTGGATCGGGTTCGGCTTTAGGGTTAGAATCATTGGAAATGGAGGTCATTTTTGGACTCAGGATGAAATTTCGAGTGGGATAGGGTGTTTAGTTGCAAGAATTGATGAGGTTTTGGGATGCCCTCGCCGGAGAAGACGGTGGCGCAAAGCTCATGCCACCGTCTGAGCTTCTCCCTCCTTTTTTCAACATTTGGGGACGATGACCCAGGGCCCTAGGATCATGCATTGACCTTGACTGAAGACCTGAACCAATGGCCACGATGCGTTTTAATTCCTGAAGAGGGTGAGTTTGATCAAAACTCACCGTTTCATTTAATCTGAGTTTGGATGGGCTTAGTGAACCCTTGTTATTAACACCTCCTGCGTGGCCCAAGTTGGATTTATAACGTGAATTAGTTGCTATTCAGAACAAGCTTTTTCCATTTTCCTGGCATTTTCCTGATTTCTCTTAATTGGTTTTTGGGCTTAGTCTGAGTTGATATGCGCACCCCACCTTTGGGCCTAGCTGGGATTATAGCATGATAATCTTGCTATTCAACACGCCACTTTAATAATTTTCTTTATTTTTCTTTTATTTTATCATTTGCATATAGTTTAGAAATAAAATCACCATAAATAGAAAAGTTAATCTTTTTAATCTAGATTTTTTTCCTTGTTTCCTTAGAAAGTGTAGAATTTAATAGGATTGAAATTTAATTAATTCATGCATTTTTGGATTTAATTGCATTTTTTATAGTTTAATTGCTTTTAAATTCAAGTTGTTTGGTATGTGATCTTGCTGATTTCGGTATGACTAATTGGTGTGTGATTTTGAGTTGATTCTTTTTGGGATAGATAGCTTAGAAATGAATGTACCCATAGTAATTTTCTCATATTTTTGTGAGAGAAGTTTAGGCTAGTTCGAACATTGAACTTTAGGTGGTTTAGAATTAGGGTTTTAAGATAGTACCTTTAGGTTTATGGCATAGTTTTAGGTCCAAATGGATGAATTACCCCCTGGTTTTTGTATGGCATATTCTTAAGAGGTTTAAGAACTCTTAGTAATTTTTGTAAGATTTTACAATCCCTTTTGGTATTTTAATTAGATTTAGTCTTAAGACTAACTTTTAGGTGTTTCTGATGAACTAATTTGACTAGTTTAATTCAGTAGTTCCCCTTAGATTAGGGTGGTGTTGCTTTTGAGCTTGGATGATCATGGAAACCAATTGAAGATGCTTTGGAGAGCTTGAAGATGCTTGGATATGAAGATTTCTCATCTTGTGGAATGCTTGTCAGGAGTTTAGGGTAACTAGGATTTTAGGAAGAGCATTAGACTAGTTTTGCTTCTTTCTTCAAACATGGAGTATATTATTCATCTCTATTCAATCCAATGACATAACGTCCTCTTAAAGAAGTCACATCTCTCCTTTGGAGGGATGAGTGGCATGCTTTAAGAGTAGAACTTTGAGGATGCCAGTCTTTCATAATGTTAAGTTCTCAGTGACTTCCCTTAGTTGTCATTGAGTTTCTTAACACTTCAGCCTGATCTTGTTGAATGATTCTCCCTTGGATGTGCTTGTTGAAGTTTGGTAAAGAGAAAGTTTAGGAGCTTGTTGAAGCTAGGAGTGGGCTTGTTGAAGCTGGTTGCTTGTTGAAGCTAGGGTTTGTGCTTGTTGAAGCTGTGCTGCTTGCTGAAGCTAGGGTTTTGCTGCTTGTTGAAGATGAAGTTAGGAGCTTGTTGAAGTTGTTTACTGGTTGAAGTTTGAAGCTTGTTGAAGCTTGGTGCTTGTTGAAGATTGAAGGTTTAGTGGGGTTTGAAGATAGAAGATATTCATGATGATGAAGGTTGTTGCTGTCAACCCTTTTGCTGTCAAAATCAACCTGTTGCTGTCAGAGCTGCTGCTTATGCTGTTTGTTGTAGGAGTCTGGTGTTGCTGTCTGGGCTGCCTCCTCTGCTGTGGTTTTTGTTTTCTGTATTGTTTGTTGGCTTGTGTAGCTTGCCCCCTAGGTTTGAAGTGAATGTTGATTCACTTTGCCTGTTGTTTTCCCAGGTTCGAGGTTGAGTGGGACTCCCTTGCCTCGCTTGTATTGCTGCATTGCATGCATTTTACTATACTTGCTTGCTTTCTTTTCTGTTTATCCCCTAGGATCTCTGATTTCCTCTACGCAGGAGGGAATTTTGACAGACATTAGGATTCTTATCCATGCATGACAACATTAGGTTAGTTTTTATTCCCTTTTCAACCCTAGGCTTTTTAGAGTTTCTCTCTTCTTATCTCAAAACAACTCAAAAATACAGTAGTAAGGTTAATCGACGTCGTACGTCACGAGCCTTAAGCTATTTGAGAAAGGGTTGCTGGAGAGCTTCTTTCCAGTAGTCTGGCTGCTTAGTGTGGCACCCTTTGGGTGACACGCTACGTAGTCACTCTCAAATCCTAGTCTCTAGTGCGTCAGAGATTGCAAACCAACTAAAAAACACTTCTTTCGTAAAAGATTCAAAACAAACATCAAAGTGTCATTTTTGTCCGCTTGGACTCTTAATCAAGAAAAACCCTTTCATAAGGTAATAAAAAACAGTCAGACAAGCTTGTGTCTTCCGTAGCCCGAACTACGTTTGCTCTGATCTTTCATGCTGTATGAAAGTACGTAGGCATAGGATGCCGTATCCTAGCGAGCAACCTTCCCCCTTAACTCGTAGTTAGGCGAACTACGTTGACTCTGACTTCTCGTTCCAGACAGGAATACGTAGGCATAAAGTGAGATACTTTGCCGAGTCATTTTCTTTTCTTTTTAACCCAGACCTGTAGAGTAGATAGAATAACAATCCGTACTAGAAAACAAGCGTGGATCCCGTCGAGTACGACGGATGTGAGGAGTGCTAATACCTTCCCCTTGCGTAATCGACTCCTGAATCCAAGAATTTGGTTGCGACGACCATTCCTTTCCCGTTTTGCGTTAGGTTTACTCTGAGCGTTTCCTTTCCCTCCTGTGGGATAAATAACGCACGGTGGCGACTCTTCTGTCATAGCCGGCGCCGATTTTCGTAGTAGCGACAGCTGGCGACTCTGCTGGGGATACCAACGGTTCCCTACGCGAGTCAATCCTAGCGCTTGTTTTCCCGTCGTGGGTTTTGTATTGATTTACTTTTCCGTATTTACTTTCAGCATTATATTATTGTTGTTATGCTGGGTAGGGGGTCAGATTGAGAGATAAGTCGGACCTGGGCTTGAGTGCACCTAGAATTAGTTGTGGAAAGTAGTGGGCGTGTGCATGCTTTGCATGTACTAGTCCCACAAAATCCACGCTCGGACGAGGTTCTTCTGGTTGACTTCTTTTTCAACCCTTTGGATTGAGGGGGTTGTTGGTTAGTTGGATTGTCGACTCCGGGGACCGATCAATTGGAAGTTGGCTAAGTGAGGCCTCTTCAGGACATGATGATGCCACGCCTTCTGGGTATCGTATCATCAGTCTTGAAAGTCTGTGACGCCGACGACCGCATAGGATGTCGTATCTTGTGTCAGTTGATAGGACACCTGCCTGTGAGAGGGATTGGGGCATGCAGGAAACTTTGTTAGACTATGGCACGGATCTAGAAGGGGGGGGTTGAATAGATCCCCAATTAATATTTGAGTCGGCGCTCCCAATTTAAAATTGGTTTTAAAAAGGTTTTAAGTGCGGAAGCGGCCGAGGAAAAATATAGTCTAAAACGAATGGTTATTGGAAAACCGGATATACGTAAGCCTATGGATTAATGACAATTCGGAAAAATAGAATCACAACACAAACTACGCTTATCAATTATTTACTTCAGTTGTAAGGATTCCTAGTTCCAATGATTCAAAATCAAACCAAAACTAGATACACAAGTAAGATAATTTTGGTTCAAGCAATATGTCAAACACTTGGTGTACAAAAACACTCAAATTGATGTTTATGTTGAGTAAGTGATTTCAACCAGCCTAGTACAATGTATTGTTGTACTTTAGAGTTAAAAACAAAGTTTTAACCTCTTACTCAATTGATATCACGATTTTGACACTAGAGCTTACACAAAAATTACTTATTTGAGCTGAAACGTAAATGCTGAAAATAAAGAAGACAAGTAATTTGGTGAGGCAGTTCCCCCGTCGTCCTCGCTTCGAGGCACGTCTGCCCTCAATTCTAAAACTAGAATTGAGATATATTGTATAGATATCACCTGTTTGAATGAACAGTTTATACAAGGATTGAGCAGCAAATATACAACAAAATTCTCAATGTGTTGAAAGTTGCCTTCACTCCTTGCCCCTTGATTCAAGCTGAATCAAGTTCTTCGATTTGTGCTGATGGACCTCCGACTCCAGCCACCTTATTGAAGAACACGTTGTTGTTCAAACCTTTGGCTCCGACTGATCTCAACAACACCAAATCGAACCCGAGATCTTCCCTTCAAAATTATCGAATCCGCTACTAGACTTGTGAAGACCACCTCTTCACAATCACCTTCGCTCGATTGATTGTTGGTGAAGAATCCCGTCCAAAAACCCCCAAAATTTGAACCAATCTTGGAGGGCAAAACCCCAATGGTTTTATTCAAGAAAGAACCTGTCGCAATCTTCAACCCGAGCTTGATTCTCCAATCTAAGCCTCGAACCTTATCACCTTGAATCTCTCACAAATGCATTTCAAAAATGATTGTGTGTAATTGAAATGTTGTGAGATGTTGAAGATGAAGATGATGAATCTTGGACACCTATTTCACTTTTTCTTGTTTTTGAACACATGAATCAAAAGAATATCAAATGTTAGTAGACACAAGTGTTTAAGCAAGTATATATAGTGCCACCAAAATTCAGGACATAACAGTATTTCAAATATGAGAGGGAACAATTTTAAAACAGTTTTTCCGCGTGAACGGTCGACCATAACAGGTATGTGCGTCGACGCATGGCCTGTGCTGTTTTGAATTTCTGGAAATTTCATCGGTGTGCGTCGACCATACAGTCGGCATGCGCTGACCCGTTGAAATTCATCTCCTTTGTGCGCCGACCCTATGGTCGACCAATGCTTTTATGCGTTGACCCGCTGGAATATCATTCCTTCATGCGCTGACCCTATGGTCGACGCATGCTTTGTGCGCTGACTGATTTGCCCTTTTTCTGATGGATACGCCGACCCTATGGTCGACCCATGTCCTGGAAGCCTGCAAAAATTTCATTAGTTTGAGGTTTTTCATGCCTTTAGTCATGATTGCATTTTGTCAACTCAAAGTATATTCATTTTAGAAATTTTAAGACAAGCGAAAGCAGAATATGGTGGGTGATATGTTGCGTCTGGTTTAGTGGATCTGGAATTCATACTTTCCAGTCTATCCTGGGAATTTGTCATCATCAAAACCTGCATTTACCAATGTCTTGCAGATTTGTGTGATATGTGGCGATTTGCCTCCACAATCTCCCTCTTTTTGATGATGACAACCTGTATACAGTTAAAACACCAAATATGCAACGTATACACACAAGTATACACAAGCTCCCCCTTTCTTTTGCACTATAAGGCTGTAGAACAAACAACCATCAAATGTTGTTAATATCCTGAACTGTTAATATCCTGACTTAGCTTTGGTGTTTGCTTGCTACATTGTCTTCTCCCCCTTTGACACCATCAAAAAGATAAGAGGAACGCATCAATTAACAGAGAACAAACAATAGGTGATAGTTAATTACCAAGCTTCACACACAAGCATGATAATGAACAAAAATCTTGAATTAATAGATAATGACGAACACATGTAATGAAAGTTCAGGCACACATAAAACAAATGAAAAGTACACGGACGAAAAACATATAAGCAAATATGAAATATGCAACTATGAATCTAATAACCACGACCCCGTCCTCATCCACTCCCTCGGTATGCAGCATCTGGATTGTGGTAAGGATCCGAGAAGTCCAAAAAGGCTTCGACGGACATGTTGAGATGACAGAGAAAGTTGGTGATTTCTCAATCTTGTCGCTCATGTGATTCAACCAGAGAGTCAATACGGGCGTCCATTCGAGTAGAAAAAGAATTGAACCTTTCATTTTGGGCATGGAGCTCAGCTCTAATCTGCTCCATTTGAGTGTCTTGACGCCTTATGAAGTTTTGTTGTTCTAACTGCATTGACTGCATCATAGTAATGACTTCAGAGTTATCCGAAGGCGGAGGAGGGGATGAGTGCTCAGAGGGTTGGTAGTCTTGAGGATATCCGTGATATGGGTCATAGAATCTACCCAAGGTAGTCCAGCCTGTATATTTCCAATCGCCCCAGCCTTGATTTGTAGAATTGCCTTCTTGCTCTTCTGATTGATATGAGTACTGGACCCAATCGGTATTTGTAGCCGTATCATGGACTGGAGATTGATGATAATCTTGAGTCCCATAGATAGGTTCTTGTCTCTCTGTATCTATGTTGTCTTCTGCATCGTCTTCTTCACCTTCCTCTTCACTTTCTTCTTCACCTTGTTCGTCTTTTTCTTCTTCACCCTGCTCTTCACTTTCTTCTTCATCAGAATCGTTACTAGGAACCGGAGGAATATTAGCCCTTTGGACAAATCTGTATGAACGACGTTCAGCACACCAAAAATACCCCATCATTGCAAGGGTTTTGGTGCTAAATTCTTTATCTGAGGAAACTGATACACATGGAAATGTTGGATACACAACATTCGCAGCAACAAGAATTTCCGAGATGAACGACCCATAGGCTAAAGCAGTGCCTCTACATGAGTCTCTCAGAGCAAACATCCTACTAGCAATATAGTAAGGCCAATTTATTTTGATCCTGTTTTGTAGTATGTAGATAAGATGTACCTCAGCTTGTTCTACACGCGACAAAACACCCTTTTTTGGTCGTAGAATACGAGCGACAATCCACTGAAGGATGCGCTCCCCTGTATTGAGTTTCCCGGCTGTGACCGATCGAGGAAAAGCATCGCTGTTGACAATTGCCTCTAGATAAGGTCGTTTGAGCATTCCATTCAGAGCCCTCTTATATTCATAACCCGGCACCGTACGAGTGTCAGTTACCTCATGGAGAGGTGGTGCATCAGCATCAACAGTCATATCAAAATATTTGTTCCATACTTCAGAATTGATATTAACCAGTCTATTTCCTACAGAGGTGTGAAAGTGCTGGTCTTGAAAGTTACCTCGCATATTTGTGTAAAAAACTCTGACCAAATCTTCACTGTACTTTGTATTACATTCCAGGAAATTGACGAACCCTTGAAAGTCCAACAGGGACAGAAGCCGAGTGAGATGTAAGCGCTCACTTGTTGCATGGTAGAAAGCATGTTGTGGAACTATGGCCCTTTTGCTGAGACTTTTGTTGAAGTTTTCAACCGCAGGAGGATGAACAAGAGAAACAGCAGTAACCGGAACTGAAGCAGAGGATGAAGATGCTCTTGATCTCTTACCGGTAGTTTTGCGGAGAGAGGAAGCCACTGATGATGAGTTTTGGAGTAGTTTGAAGAGGAACTTTGAAGAAAATGATTTGGGAATAATGTTGGAGAAGAAGAATACTTGGGTCTTTAATAGAAGGAGATGTTAGGGTTTTTGGGAAGAGGGAGGAGACAAGGAGACAATATAGGTGTCTAGATGCAATTCACAAGATGAATGTCATGTCAAAACATCATAACACATTTAATGTAGGGAAGAGGGAAAGTGAAACGTTTTTCAAACGAGAAAATTTCTGGGTTTTCAAGCGAGCCGTCGACCATAGCCCTGCATGCGTCGATGCATACTGTTCAGTTTTTGATAATTTTGAAAAATTTACAGCATGCGTCAACCATTGTCCTGTTTAGGTCGACTCAAACCTTCAAAAAACTCAAAATTTTCAATTTTAAGTTATGCAGAATGTCACACTTGCCTATTTATCATGCATATTCATCTTTTCACAATATGACATGCATTCAAAACACATAGTATCAATCAGCAAAAGTCATATACATATATAAGTACCATGATTGTAGAACGATATGGCTATTTTCAAGTCATGAATGCTAAGAGAGAGAAGAAAAAGAAGGAGAAAGGAGCAATATCACCTCTATACGGACTAATCTAGTTAACCACAGATTTGTACTTGCAACAAACTCAAAGCGATTGTTAGTGGTACAAAAACATAGTTGTAAGTATATTAAATTTGAACGTAGCAATTGTTAAACCCGATCAGAAATATCGAGAATACCAAGCTCTCGACGGATATGAAAGAAGGGCTCATTGGCTAGCGGCTTTGTGAAAATGTCCGCTAGTTGGTTTTTAGTATCGACGTGCTCAAAGACAACGTCACCCTTCTCTACATGGTCCCTAAGAAAATGGTGTCGAATTTCTATGTGTTTGGTACGCGAGTGTAACACCGGATTCTTAGTAAGATTTATAGCACTGGTGTTGTCACAAAATATTGGAATACGTTCTAGTTTCAAATTAAAGTCCAATAGTTGTTGTTTAAGCCATAAGACTTGCGCACAACAACTACCGGCGGCTACGTATTCCGCTTCGGCGGTTGACAGAGCAACAGACACTTGTTTCTTGCTGTGCCAACTAACCAGAGAGTTTGAAAATAGATGACATGTACCACTGGTGCTTTTCCTATCTGATTTGCAACCGGCAAAGTCAGAATCAGAGAATCCTACCAATGAACAATCATTACCCTTAGAATACCACAATCCATACTTCGGAGTACCAGATAGGTATCGAAGTATGCGTTTGACAGATTTTAGGTGGGATTCCTTAGGACATGATTGGTATCTGGCGCACATACACATGCTAAACATAATGTCGGGACGCGAAGCAGTGAGATAGAGAAGCGAGCCAATCATACCTCTGTACCTTTTTACCTCAACATCTTTGCCAGTTTCATCTTTACTCATGTTTGCACATGTTGGCATAGGGGTGTCTATGGCTTTTGCATTTGCCATGTCAAATCTCTTGAGAAGATCCAAACAATATTTTGTTTGGCTCACGAATGTTCCTTCCTTCAGTTGCTTGATTTGTAACCCGAGAAAATATGTGAGTTCACCCATCATACTCATCTCGAATTCACTCTGCATAAGCTTAGCAAACTCTCTTACGAGTTTCATGTTAGTGGATCCAAATATGATATCGTCAACATAAATTTGTACAAGAATTAAGTGTTTTCCTTGACGTTTAATGAAGAGAGTAGTATCAACCTTTCCTCTTGAGTAGCCTTGATCAAGTAAGAATTTGCTTAGTCTCTCATACCAAGCTCTAGGAGCTTATTTAAGACCGTACAAAGCTCTTTTCAATTTATAGACATGATCAGGATACTCATGAGACTCAAAACCAGGTGGTTGAGCAACATAGACTTCTTCATTTATAAACCCGTTAAGGAACGCACTTTTGACGTCCATTTGAAATAACTTAAAATCTTTCGCACAAGCGAAAGCAAGTAGAAGGCGTATAGCCTCGAGTCGGGCAACCGGCGCATAAGTTTCCTCATAGTCGATGCCTTCCTCTTGGTTATACCCTTGCGCGACTAAACGCGCTTTGTTGCGAGTTATTACTCCGTTCTCGTCCAGTATATTTCTAAACACCCATCGGGTGCCGATTGTCGCTACTGCGAAAATCGGCGCCGGCTGAACAGAAGAGTCGCCACCGTGCGTTATTTATCCCACGGGAGGGAAAGGAAACGCTCGAAGTAAACCTCTCACAACACGGGAAAGGTGTGGTCGTCGCAACCAAAACCTGGGTTCGGGAGTCGGTTACGCAAGGGGAAGGTATTAGCACCCCTCACGTCCGTCGTACTCGACGGGATCCACGCTTGTTTTCGGGTATGGATTGTTATTCTATCTAAACTACAGGTCAGGGGTTAAAAAGAAAATAAAATGAAAGATAAAAATGACTCGGCAAAGTATCGCACTTTATGCCTACGTATTTCCGTCTGGAACGAGAAATCAGAGTCAACGTAGTTCGCCTACCTACGGGAAAGGAGGGGAAGGTTGCTCGCTAGGATATCGCATCCTATGCCTACGTACTTCCACACAGCATGGAAGATCAGAGCAAACGTAGTTCGGGCCACGTACGACACAAGCCTGTCTTGATTGATTTTATTCCTTCTGAAAAGGTTTTTCTGATTAACAGTCCCAGCGGACAAAAATGACGCTTTGATGAGTTCACATTCTTTTATGAAAGAAGTGTCTTTTATTGTGTTTGAAATCTTTATGTGTTTTTCTGTTTGTTTTGAGAAAGAAGAGACAGAACTCTAACCTACGGTTGCGAAGGGAATCAAGCTAACCTAATGTTATCATGCATGGGTTAAGACCTAGAGTCTATCATGCTCCTCTCTTGCGCAGAGAGAAACAGAGATCCTAAGGGAATAGACAGGAACAGAAACAATATCAGATATATATAGTAAAACAGTAAAATGCATGGATGCAACAGTACAAGCGAGGCAAGGGAGTCCCACTCAACCTCGAACCTAGAAAACAATAGGCAAAAGTGAACAGACTTCACTTTCAACCCAGCAGGGTAACCAGCAAACAATAGAGTCCAGAAAACCAATCAATACATCAGAAATGAAATACAACAGCAAAAGAAACAGCATCAGCAGCTCTGAATCAACATCTGGCTCCAAGTAATCTCCAATCAGCTACAGGCTTCAACAAGCATCAATCTCCATCTTCATGGCCTTCAGGCAAGGGCTTTGATCATCAGTCTTCCATCTGCAATGGCTTTTCTTCAAGTTCAAACCTCCAGGATGAGGGATTAGTCACAAGAGTGAATTGGGTGTTAAGCAATCAGTTGACTACCAAGGGTGGTGAACAGACTGCTTCTATCACAAGAGACATTTTCTCTCAAGAGTTCTATCTCATAGACACTATCACCAAGCCTTCCGAAGGAAGGGGGTGAGTGTCTTAGAGAGACTCTGAATCATAGAGAAGGAATGGATGCAGACAAGGCAATCCATGTTTGAGAAACAAGCTTTCTAATCTAGAGCTCTGCCTAGCTCCTAAACCCTAGTCTACTCAGCAGCTGCTAGCAAGAACCTACTCCTCAACTCTGGCAGTTGATCTTCAATCTCTGGATCCCCAATGGCTTCATCTCCTCAAATCTTCAACTCTCCCAGGTCCCCAGACAATCCCAATACCCAAACAAGCAAGCAACAATCCCCAGAGGGCACACCACACCAGACAATCAGATATATACAGAGTATTAATAGCAGTAGGGGAATCCTGACTTTTTCTAAGGGGTCTGATAACTACCCATAGCCCCTATAGTCCCATAACTAAACTAGTTAAATCCTAGGTCCTAAGGGAAATGAAATCAAACTTCCTAAGTCATCACCTAAAAAACCTAATTTGTTCATGTTGTTCAAGCCTACATTAATCACCTAAAATTAATTCCTAAAAATGGGAACTAAATTGTTTCTACAAGTTCAATATCTAATCTAAACAACATAAAAAGAATGAACCAAAAATATGAAAGCATTTAATAGAACAAAAATTACTAAAATCATGCATGAAATGAAGCTATTTAAAATGACATTTATTTAGAAAATATGGAAAAAATATCAAATAAAAATAAAAATGCAATTTTATTTAATGACAATTTTCTACACATTCTAATGAAAATGATGTAAAAAGAATGGATTAAAAATGATTTTTTATGTATTTATTATGAATTAATGAAATGAATGAAAAAACATGAAAAGAAAATAATAAAAAAGAATAGAGAAATAGCCAGGGGGGGTTCAATAAGCAACGCGCTCAGTTGATATTTCATTGGGCCAGGCAGTGGTGGGGTGCGCATAGCAAGTTACTAAGGCCCAAAACCATTCAGAAACAAGGAAGATAACAAAAAACGCAGGGGGTGAGAATAGCATAGGTTATCACGTTCAAATTGATTGGGCTCACTAAAGGGGGGTGGGGATATCATTCAATACTCAGGCCCGCCCGTTTCAATTAATGAAACGGTGCGTTTAGGGCACCAACTCATCTCCCTCCAAATTCTGAATCAAATCTCAGCCACACAATGGGCTTCTGAGTCAAGGGTCCAACACGAAATGGACGGATACGATTGTGTCTTCTCCAATGGATCATACGAGCTAGGGTTTACTCCATGAATGCACATGCACGAGCACAATTTCTCCCAATCTGTTCTCACTCCACAATCCATGAAACACCACGATGTAAACATGGAACTCACTCAGAATTTCTCCCTCTATAAGCCTATGGTCTTTGTTTGCATTAAAACTCAACCAATCAATAAACCCGCGCGCAACAATCTCTGGCTCCATGAAAATACACTGAGATGCATCACAATAATTCTCAATCAAACTTATCCTAATCTAATCTATGACTAATGGTGATTATCCTGCGCTAACAATCTAAGATTCTAATGCACTAAGCCACGAGTTATAGGTCCTAACAGTTTGGTGCACCTGCTATGAATTGTCTCTATTCAGCCTCAAATTCATCTAAACTAACCTCCTAACATCATAGACCATGAATATACTAGTAAAACTATCTAAATCTCCCTAAATTGAGTAAGTTAGAAAGATTTGCACCTTGAGCAAGCTTTAATGGAGGCTGAGTAATCACGTGGATCCAGGCTCTTGTATGCTTCAATCTTGATCCATTCTTGATGTACTTGATTCTGTTTGCAATATTTGGATGAAACTTGACTTGGATCTTGATCTACAACTGAATTTGCAGCTTGTATGTTCTTGAAGAAAGTGCACGAAATTGAGCTCTAACCACCAAATCTTTGATTCAATTCTGATCCAGGATGATGATTGAATGCAGGAGGATCAATGTTGATGAAAATTGATGAAGATTTTGAGAGATTGAAGTGAAATTGCAAAGAGAAAGAATGAGAGAATTTGGGAAATTCTTAGTGAAAAATGAGTCCAACCCTTGATCAATCTTCATTTCATGAATATATAGTGTTCAATGGTAACTTCTAGATCCCTCTTACACATTCCCTTGCCTTCCAACTTTGATTCATTTTGGCTATGTTTCTTAAAATGCAAGTAACCAAGGATAACTTTGAAATCTTCCACTAAACTCAAAAAAGTGTTTGAACCATTGTCTTTAGAATGTCTTTTCCATTCAAAATCATATATTGGAAGTCTCCATTTGGACTTATAAATCTCTCAAACCATTTTTCATCTTGACTTTATTCAAATTATAAGCCATTTTAGTTCAAATTTGGACCAATCATGCAACTTCATGTTATGAGATTTTCCAACAATTTGTGACCTTCTTTCTAGACTTAAAATCACATTTGGAGCAAGTTTGATGTTGTAAGTTTTTCCATTTGAGGCTTCCTTGTATGAGTTTTGGACATGAGTTAAAATGACCTGTAATTCACAAATGCCCAAAATACCCTTTGCTTGCCAAGACCATAAGTTGAGCTCCACACATCATATGAGGGCATACTATACCATTCTAGAAAGCTAAGACAATGAGGAACAATTCTTATGTTGACCAAGAATTCATTTGAAATCTCCTTGAGGGGTAAAAATTGCTTGGAAGTCAAGTCACTTTCACAGACAAAATTTCAGATACCTCAGATGACCTGTAACTTGCAAGGACCATAACTTGAGTTCTATAAATCTCCTTGATGTCTTCCACCACTCAAATTAAAGGTCTTGAGATCCTCTACAAGTTTCATGTTGGCCAAGAAGCCATTTGAAGCTAGCATTTTGACTTATCTTGCTTGGAAATTTGACCTAAACTAGGGGATTTTACACAGAAACCCTAATTTAGAAACTCCTCTTCTCCTTGATTTCTCTTGAATTCTTCTTGTCATATCTCCATATCTTTCTTCATATGTCCAACGATGAACCCCACATCTCTCCAATAGACTTGAATACCCTTTAAATCAGTCAATTGACCTAGGGTTGACCTAGGGTTGACCCAGATGAAACCCTAGTTGACTGCCTTCAGCTATAGCTCTTGTGCTCTCATCAATGACTTGTCTCCTTCTCCAAATGACTTTCTAAGTCTCTCATAATGTCTAGATGCTCTCCATGCCTTCAACTTACAGCTCACAACCCTCTTGTTGACCCTCAGATACCCTCAGCTAGGAGATGGACTCAAGGCTTGATCTGCTGAACTCTTTGCTTTCAAATTCTTTCCTGATGACTTGAATGAGATTGAATTAGGATAATATCCTCTTGATAGGCCTCTAGGGATGAGAATAATGCTTGATCCCCTGTTGTATGACTTGCTATGCTTATGCTATGCAGATGGTTAGTCTATGTACATGACTCTATATGCAAATGCTAATGACAATGAAACATAAACCCAAGGAATAAGGTTGGGCAAATTTTAGGGTGCAACAGCTGCCCCTATTCAAGCGACTTGGACCCGATTGGGTGAAGAGCCCGGAGCCTTCAGACATTCGCGGTGCGAGACGGTTGAATACTAGGAACCCAGAAATTTGCCAACCGCAGAAATAAACTGCGCTCCTGCTTGAGGAACGACATTCATCAGCTGAATCTGACTGTTACAGTAACCCACTGATCTCATACGACAGTGCTGGGGATTGTCTTCATCGTTCTGAAGAGGATTCTGTCATAACAGATCGCTTGCTTGTCCACGTTAGGACTCTGTCCGTCATCAATACAAAGAAATCCCAACTAAAACTTGTCCACGTTAGGACTCCACTTGCTGTTAACCCGGAAAAATCTCGGCAACTCGCTGGGGATAATTCGTCTGCATTTCCATAAACTGAATCGTCCACGCTAGGAATAACACTCTTCCACGTTAGGAGTAACACCTGTCCACGTCAGGAATCATTTCTTCTGTATCTGTCCACGTCAGGACTAACCCTTTCATCTTTCCACTTCAGGAAGCAATCTTCTTTCCGCGTAAGGAGAACTATATCGATCTGTCCACGTAAGGACTCCAATACCACTTGACATGTCCGCGTCAGGACTCCAATCTTTCCACGTAAGGAATACCAACTTCTTTCCACGTAAGGAAACATTGTCTTTCCACGTAAGGAATCAATTTTTCTTGAATCTGTCCACGTAAGGACCCCAATTTTTCCACGTAAGGAGTAATCTCTTTCTTTCCACGTTAGGAATAACTTCTTTGATCTGTCCGCGTCAGGACTACACTCTTCCACGTCAGGAATAATCCATTTCTTTCCCCGTCAGGAATCGATCTTGATATGTCCGCGTGAGGACTCAATCCTTCCACGTAAGGAATAAACTCGTCTTCCCACGTAAGGAAACCATTTTTCTTCCACGCAAGGGATACTCTCGATATGTCCATGTAAGGACTCTGATCTTTCCACGTAATGAATACCAACTTCTGATATGTCCGCGTAAGGACTACATCGTCCATGTTAGGACCCACCTCTCCACGTTAGGAATAATAATTTCTTTGATTTGTCCACGTCAGGACACTGATCTCGTCTTGATTTGTCCACGTTAGAACTCAGGCGTCTTCGACCTGCTGAGGAAATAAGACTTGTCCACGTAAGGACTCACACCCTGGTCTGATCTGTCCGCGTCAGGACACCAACACAAAGAGTAATCACTTTCGTCAACGTCATGACCTTCCATTCCACTAATTTCGAGAATTCGAATCTGCCCACGTTAGGACTAACGCACCTCACCAATCCGGGGAAATAAACCTGTCCACGTTAGGACGCCCACTTCTGAAGAAAACCCGTCAATATAGGAATAAATTGTCCACATCAGGACTTAGTTCTCCAATGATCCTCACCCACAAACTTCTTAGCACTGGCGTGACAGCGACTTTGAGACGGACTCTACTGGGGATGTCTGGAACCCAAACTATCGGACGCCTGTTCTGATAACCGGCGGTGGCCTCTGAAATTCTGATTCATGGAACCCTTGATGACAACTGATTCTGCCTGGGAACAAAGAGAAACTTATCCTGGCAACTCTGGCGGGGAAAATAAGAGACATTTGCATAAATGACTCTGTTAGAGACAAAGAGAATCTCATCATGCTAACTCTGTGGGGGAAAATAAGAGACATTTGCATAAATGACTCTGTTAGAGACAAAGAGAATCTCATCATGCTAACTCTGTGGGGGAATACTGCCGAAACTGACATTATCATTGGATGTCTCATGCCGAGATCTTGAATGTTTGATTGTTCATTTGAGCAAGAATTCTCTCCACCTGAACTGCTAGAGTACAGCAATTGCTTCAGCAAAATAAATGCTGGAAGGATAATGCCGACTCCGCCGGGGATAGCCAAATGCTACAGAATTATTCCAGCAAAATAAATGCTGGAAGGGTGAAGTCGACTCAGCTGGGAAATTAGGAACTCAAACCCAAACCCCCTGTTGAGGTAACCCCCTGCTGGGGAATAGCAGATGTGCATAGTACGATCGGACTTTCTGCTGGAACGTGAACTGATATTACCAGTATCTCTGACAAAATAAATGACAGGACCCACCATCAACTCTGCTTTGGAGAGTCTTGATCTTCGAGCTCCACTGGAAGGAATGAAAACACTTGCAAAGAGAATTCCGCTGGGGATGGGATGATTCTCTTGGGGTGAACTCCATCGACTCCGCTGGGGGGAGAGTGCACGACCCTGCGGGGAAAAATGAGCCTGTCTGAATACAGCCTTACGATCTTGGAATTACCAAACTCTGTTGAGGACGAATAGCTTTTCTGGAGCACGTCCTTTGGATAAGCTACGGCTAGCTGGGAAATTCTATCCTTCTTCAGGAAGAACATGCATGACCTACGTGGGGATCAAGTCTTTCGTTATCGCAATCTTTTGATCACCTTCTTCGTATGGTTATGAAACCTGTAACAACACAAACAAGACACGACAAGCCTATGCAATCAAATCAATTCAGGTTAGTGACGTTACACTCAGTTAATTCAAAGCTTTAGCAATTGTTGGCAAGGGCCAGTGATGTTATACTCATGCTAGCTTCAATAAACTTAGGCGTTTTATCATGCACAAAACAGTAAAGAACCAGCATCAAGTACTGAATAACATATTTTCATTGATCGGGCCCCTGAATGGGCGGAGTTTTGTACACGGGATGTAACTCCTGAAATGAGGAAGCTACGCAAAGCAAATACATAAGTATGCACAAGAAGCATGAATATTTTGACAAATTAAATTTTGTACACATGTCGGCAACGGGATGCAGATGAACACCACGAAATGATCCTCCTATGACTCATCCGACTCTAATGCTTTCCCGGTATCCCCACTTCTGAAGAGATTGTATCCGATAACTGGCTCCTCAAACATATTCTCCCGCATTGATGCTCATTGAATTCGGACCTCAGTCATTTGCTTTTCAAATCCCTAACTTTTGCGTGAACCGCCCTTTACGGGTTTTCAGTTCACCGGGATACCCTTTTTTGCCGAAGCCGCCCAGTGTAGGTTTTCAACTTCGCGGGTGTACATTTTTTTCAATTTTATCCCTAACTTTTGCCCGAACCTTTCATTCTGTTTTTGGTTCGTCAGGATGCCCCATTTTTGCCTGGACTCTCTTTTTTCTGTCCAGCGGGTCTATTTTAAGCAAAGTATTTTTTAACTGCGTCCGAATTCACAGGTGACGCAAAGTCTTCTCCGTCCATGGTGGACAACAACAACGCTCCTCCTGAAAAGACTTTTCTGACAACATATGGCCCTTCGTAGTTGGGGGTCCACTTGCCCCTGTGATCTGCTTGCGGCGGGAGAATCCTTTTCAGCACAAGATCGCCCGTCTGAAAGCTTCGCGGAAGTATCTTCTTGTCGTACGCTTTCTTCATTCGTCTTTGGTACAAACGACCGTATGCTAGAGAAGCTAGCCTCTTCTCATCCATCAAACTCAGTTGGTTCAATCTATTCGTTACCCATTCTGCCTCGTCCAGCTGAACGTCTCGCAATACCCTCAGAGAAGGGATCTCAACTTCCAATGGTAATACCGCTTCCATTCCGTATACCAACGAGAATGGAGTTGCCCCGGTTGATGTGCGTACCGTCGTACGATAACCGTGCAAAGCAAAAGGTAGCATCTCGTGCCAATCCTTATAGGTCACCACCATTTTCTGAACAATTTTCTTGATATTCTTATTGGCCGCTTCGACAGCGCCATTCATCTTGGGTCGGTAAGGAGAGGAGTTGTGATGTTCGATCTTGAAATTCTGACAGAGCTCCTTCATCATTTTGTTGTTCAGATTTGAACCATTATCCGTGATTATCCGCTCGGGAATCCCATATCGGCAAATGATATCTCTCTTGATGAATCTAGCCACCACTTGCTTCGTTACATTTGCGTAAGACGCCGCTTCCACCCACTTGGTGAAATAATCGATTCTACTAGGATGAACCGATGCCCGTTAGAAGCCGTCGGCTCAATCTTTCCAATCATATCGATTCCCCACATCGAGAATGGCCATGGAGATGACATCACATTTAAAGGACTCGGAGTCACGTGTATCTTGTCAGCATAGATTTGGCACTTGTGGCACTTCCTCGCGAACTTGAAACAATCAGTTTCCATCGTCAACCAAAAGTAACCTGCCCTCAGCAGCTTTCTCGTCATAGCATGCCCACCAGCATGCGTACCAAAGGCACCTTCGTGAATTTCCTCCATGAGAAGCTTTGCCTCTTTCTCGTCTACGCAACGCAACAACACCAAATCGTGGTTTCTTTTATATAAGACGCCATCCGGGTTCAAGTAGAAATTACCCGCTAATCTCCTGAGAGTCTTCTGATCTTGACTGGATGCCCCAGCAGGATACTCTTTATTCTTCAGGAAATTAAGGATATCAAAATACCACGGTTTGTCGTCAGATGCTTCATCGATAGCAAATACATAAGCCGGCCTGTCCAACCGAGAGATAGTGATTTGGGGAGCTTCGTTCCAGAAGTTGACCTTGTACATGGAAGACAAAGTGGCAAGGGCGTCAGCCATTTGATTTTCTGCCCGCGGTACGTGATGCAATTCAACCTTGTCGAAGAAAGGCAACAATCTCCTTGCATAATTCATGTACTGTATCAAATTGGGCTGACGTGTCTCCCATTCCCCTTTGATCTGATTCACTACCAGAGCTGAGTCTCCGTATACGTCTAGATGTTTGATTCGCAAATCAATGGCTTCTTCAAGCCCCATTATACAAGCTTCGTATTCGGCCTCATTGTTGGTAACGGCAAAGGTCAATCGGGCAGTAAACGGGATATGCGATCCGTGTGGCGTAGTGATAATTGCCCCTATTCCGCTACCGTAAGCATTCACAGCTCCGTCAAATATCATCTCCCATTTGGAACCCAACTCTGGTCCCTCGTCTGGCAACGGCTCTTCACAATCCTTCATCTTAAGGTACATGATATCCTCGTCAGGAAAATCAAACCTCATCGATTGGTACTCTTCAATAGGCTGCTCTGCCAGATACTCAGACAGCACACTCCCCTTTATAGCCTTTTGCGAGACGTATTGGATATCATATTCAGTCAAGACCATCTGCCAACGGGCAATTCTTCCTGACAACGCCTGCTTTTCGAATACATATTTGATAGGATCCATCTTCGAGATGAGCATGGTTGTATGATTCAGCATGTACTGCCTCAAACGCTTGGCGGCCCAGGCTAGCGCGCAACAAGTTTTCTCCAGCATTGAGTATCGAGATTCACAGTCTGTAAATTTCTTACTCAGGTAATAGATCGCATGCTCTATTCTCCCTGTCTCGTCGTGTTGACCGAGAACACAACCCATGCTTCCCTCAAGAACCGTCAAATACATTATCAAGGGTCTCCCTGCCACAGGGGGTATCAAAATAGGAGGCTCCTGCAGATACTTCTTTATTTTATCGAACGCCTTTTGACAAGTTTCGTTCCACGTTACAGCTTGATCTTTCTTTAGCAACTTGAATAATGGTTCACACGTGGCCGTTAGGTGAGATATGAACCGGGCAATGTAGTTCAATCTCCCTAAAAACCCACGCACCTCTTTCTCTGTTTTAGGCGTCGGCATTTCTTGAATCGCTTTTATTTTAGCAGGATCGACCTCTATTCCTCTTTCGCTTACGATAAACCCCAGCAGTTTACCCGATCTCACCCCGAAGGTGCATTTATTAGGGTTCAGCCTCAGCCTGAACTTCCTAAGTCTTTTAAACAACTTCAACAGATTCACCAGATGCTCTTCCTCCGTCTGGGATTTGGCAATCATATCGTCAACATAAACTTCGATCTCTTTATGCATCATGTCATGGAAAAGAGTCGTCATAGCGCGCTGATATGTTGCCCCAGCATTTTTCAAACCAAAGGGCATCACTTTATAGCAAAATGTTCCCCAAGGCGTTATGAAAGTAGTCTTCTCCATATCCTCTGGCGCCATTTTAATTTGATTGTAGCCTGAAAAGCCATCCATGAAGGAGAATACGGAGTATTGAGCAGTATTATCAACTAACACGTCAATGTGAGGAAGTGGAAAATCGTCTTTTGGGCTTGCTTTATTCAAATCTCTGTAATCCACGCACATTCGAACCTTGCCATCTTTCTTTGGCACTGGTACGATGTTGGCAACCCATGAGGGATACTTCGTCACAGCCAGGAAACCAGCGTCCCACTGTTTCTGAACCTCCTCTTTGATCTTCATTGCCATATCTGGTCGAGTTCTGCGAAGTTTTTGTTTGACCGGCGGGCAATCTTCTTTCAGTGGCAGGCGATGCACAACCATATCTGTATCGAGCCCCGGCATATCCTCATATGACCAAGCGAATACATCATTATACTCTCGGAGCATTTCAACCAGTCTTCGCTTGATATCACTCTGCAGTGCGGCTCCGATACGAATATTCTTCTCAATCCCTTCCGACCCCAAATTGATAATTTCGATAACCTCGTCGTGAGGCAGAATGGCTCTTTCCTCTTGCTTCACTAACCAAGACAGTTCTTCAGGAACGTCGCTATCTTCGACAACCTCTTCTTCGGCTTGGAATACCGGGTGATCGAAGTCGGGACGAGTCATAGGTGGTTCAAGGATGTCATCTGAAAATGTTATCCTGCAAAAGGAATGGTTAAGTGCTTCAAAATGCGTATAAAGCGAATAACCACGTTGCCGTTTTATTGAAAAACATAAAACAAGAAGGACAGAGATTACAGTATTTGCACATGAAAAAACGCCATTTATTTAATGATTAACACGCAATGTTTATAACAACACAGCCCTAAGCAAATCCTGATGCCCCGGGCAAGACATCAGATTATTCAACAATTAATAAAGCAAAGCATTACTGTTTAAAAGTCACAGGAACAAGCTCCTGAATAGACCAGTTGCACAGTCCTTGTCCTGGCGTGCTTGGCTGAATCCAGGCATCCATATCACAGTCGCTGTCTCCTTCATCAGACTCTGAAGCAGCATTGACAGTTTCATGACATACTCCACTGGCAGAGATGGTAATTGACTTTCTGAAACGGGGGGCCCCCACGGAAGGAGTTGATGACGACGGTTGGTACCCCAGTCCGAACCGGTCCATTTTCACAGGAATGTCCAGCACCTTGCCCCAGCCCTTGGCTTCTCCTGCTTCCACTAGAGCTTGAGCTTCTTTATACGATGAGACAGCTATCTCTGGCACTTTGCTCGGCCCGGGACCTTTGTCCTTGATGCGCAAACCTTCGAATGCCTGGCATGGTGTCTCGTGGATCTCTCCGTCGACTTCCACATATTTAAATGAAGATAAATGGCTGACCAGGATGTCTTCTTCTCCGCACACGGTGACTACGCTGTCTCCGACCATATACTTTAACTTCTGATGCAGGGTAGACGTGACAGCCCCTGCCCCATGAATCCAGGGTCTTCCAAGCAAGCAGCTATACGCAGGCTGTATATCCATGATATAAAACTCAGTTGCAAACACTTCCGGCCCCACTTGCAGAGGCAAAGTAATCGATCCGAAGACTGTTCTCCGCGTGCCGTCAAACGCTCTGACTACCAAATCACTGGGTGTACACAAAATCCCTCGAACATCCAGCTTCATCATCGCCTTCTTAGGCAGCACATTTAAAGATGATCCGGTGTCAACCAATACGTGCGACATTACTGATCCCCTACACTCAACAGATACGTGCAATGCCATATTATGATCTCTCCCTTTCGGAGTCAAGTCAAAATCGGTAAAGCCCAGACTGTGGCCAGCATTCACATGTGCCAATACTCCTTCTAGCTGATTTACGGAGACATCCTGGGGTACGAAAGAGGTGTCCAAGACTTTCAGCAAAGCGTTCCTGTGAGCTTCCGAACACAACAGCAATGACAGAATAGATATCTTGGATGGTGTCTGCTGCAGATGCTCCACAATCTTATAATCACTTTTTCGAATTAAGCGCATGAATTCTTCCACATCCTTCGATGCTGCTTCTTTTTCACTTGCTTGCGCTGGAATATTTTCTACCACTTTCCCTTTTCCTTTCGCTAGCCTTTCAGCCTCCACTTCAGGAGATATAAAGATCCTGCCGCTCCTCGTCATGCCTCCTGAACCAACAACATTATCCACAATCTCCACTGGCTGCTTGTTGACATCAATCTTTATCCCATCACAATACACCTCTAACCCATATGACCATGGGACTGCTCTCGTGTTCTCGTATGGGATTGGCCCGGCCTTAGTTATGGTAATCGGTGGTCGCTGAGCTGGTGCTGCAATAGTGATCGTCTTCCGAGGAATTGTTACCGTGGCCACATCACTCCGATTATCCACTACTGCCCCTGCAGGCTCGTCAGTTGCCGCTCGATCAAACTGCAATATGCCATCATCAATTAAGGCCTGAATGCCTTTCTTCAAATCCTCACACCCCCCAGCTAGGGTCCAACAGTCTAAGCAATACTCGTTACATCCTGGGTAAACACCCCCTTGTAACAGTCGGCTCTTTATCTCGCTCAGCGGCGTCTTCAAATCTTCAACATTCATAATAAGATTCAGACCTTCCTCAGTCAGAACAGCGTTCTCCCCATGATTGGGCATGGGTTTCTGGACTATATTCGGACCTGCCGTTCCGAAATTGATAGTCTTGTTGTCTAAGAGATCCTGCACAACGTGCTTAAAAGCATGGCAACCTTCTATATCGTGGCCCGGGGCCCCAGAATGAAACTCACAGTGCCTGCTTGCATCGTAGCCGAACGGGGGAGCTCCCGTTATCGGCGCCAGAGTTCTTTTCTCTACCAGGTTTAATCCGAACAATGTCTGCAACAAATCGGCATAGGTTGAGGGAGGTTTCTCGAACACCCTTCTCGGTTTACTACCCTGGAATCTTCGTTGAGCCTGCTGTGCCCCCTGCTGAGGCTGATGCTGCTGTGGCATTGGCTGTTGCTGAACCGGTTGTTGTTGCTGGAATGGTTGTTGTTGCTGGAATGGTTGTTGCTGATAGGGAATAGTAACACTCGACACCTGCTGCGGCTGACGATATTGACCTCGTCCCCTGCCTCGGCCCCGGCCTCGGCCTCCAAATACCGCGCTTGCCTCGCCCTGACGGCGCCCACCATAAGCTTTCCTATTACTGCCAGATGCAGTTGATTCCTCGACTTGGAACTTTCCTTGCTTAATGTTACGTTCAATCTTTTCCCCCATCAGAATCAGGTCTGAAAAACTGGCCAGAGACGTATGAAACAGCATATCATGAAACAGCCCTGTGAATGTGCCGACAAACATATCATTCATTTCCTTATCTTCTACAGGAGGACGGACCCTGGCAGCCATATCGCGCCACCTTTGCGCGTACTCTTTAAAACTCTCCCCCTTCTTCTGCGAAAGCCCGGCCAACTGGACCCGATTGGGCGCCAGGTCGCTGTTATATTTGTAATGGGCTACAAACGCCTCCGCCAATTGCTTCCATGTCTTGATATCAGTTGGCTCCAACCCCATGTACCACTCTAAGGAAGGGCCCGACAGACTATCCTGAAAGAAATGCATTAGCATTCTTTCATCAGTGGAGTATGCAGACATCTTTCTGTAATAAGCTCGTACATGCACTTTCGGACATGTGTCTCCTTTATACTTATCGAACGCAGGAGCTTTGAATTTAATTGGCACCCTCAAGCCAGGTACCAAGCCCATAGTCGCCATGTCCAATCCCACAGCACTTTGGTTTAGGACTCCCTTCATCTGCTCTTCCAGCATTCTAATCTTTTGGGAATCATCCATCGGCCCTTCAAAACCTCCTCCGGAGAAGGCGTCCTCCTGCTGATCCTCTTGCCACATACCATTTCCAGCCCCGTACCCATCGTACGCATTATTACGTCCAGCTCTGACCTGATTCATCCCCGGACCTCGGCCTCTGTTGCCGTACCCTTGAACACCTCCAGCAGGACCAAAAGCCATAAATCCAGTACCATTTCCGTTTCCAAAACCTCCGTAACCCTGATTGACCATACCATAACCATCTTGCCCAAAGCCTTGAGCATTAAAGCCATACTTGCCAGTGTTGTCGAATCCCTGATCGTTGAATCCGAACCCAGTATTGACAAAGCCATTGCCTCCTAGATTATCTCCCAAATTGACATCACCCAGCCCAACATTATGGACAGCAGTCTCATTCCCCACTCCGACGTTACCATTCACAGCAGCGGTAGCGTTGTTGACGTTAGCAGCAGGTATATTGATTACGGGCGGAGCCACTGGCGTGGGAGTGCCGTCTCCATGAGCAGTATCAACCCGGACAGACTGATGATCTTCATTACCATGACCAGCGTTGCGAGCCAACAGAGGCTGGACCATGGCCTGCAAGTTCTCCTGCCCTTTTGCTATAGCTTCCATGGTCTGCATGAAGAGGGCGAGCTTCTCGCGCACATCCTGCATCTCGTTCTGCATTTGGTCCATGACTTTTCGACAATTGGAGCGTGTAGAATAGCGGTGCGGATGTTGATCTGGAATCCTGTTAAGTACCTGATACAGAGCAGGAGGTAAGACACCATCCAAAGATTACCTGTAATGCAATATGAATATGAATGCAATGCAATGTGTCTGTGCATTAGGGAAGTTCATTCCCCTCAGTTCTAGTGCGAAGGTGCCGGTGCAGTGACAGTGTTGACAATAGGAATATCGGAGCTGAATCATAGAAAGCCTCATATATTGCAGGGAGAATCAATAAGCCCGGGGTACAATATTATTGAGAATACAAAGAAGGCATGACCTCAACCAACAATCCTGGTGATGGTCAGCACTATGCAAATAAAGCATACAAGTTACTACATGAAATGATCAAATCCTCCCAAAAGTCTGGTACTCCTCTATCAACTTCCTGGTCTCCGGATGGCTTGGTCGATCAAGCAGCCCTTCAACAAGCTGGTTTCTCCTCTTAAGGACACGGCGTACGTCTTCAGCAGTTTCTTCCCATGTTGCTTCTCCGAAGCAATCTTCTAACTTTCGCTTCTGAGACATTGCTTCATCTCTGGACTTGATTGCCTTGTTCAGTGCATGCTGGACACTATACCGGGTCATCACTTCTTCCTCACACTTCTTGATGCTAGACTTCAACTTCTCTTCGAGGTCGGAAATTTGCTGCTTCAGCTTATCTTCCCTCTTCTTGTTGTTGGTGAGAGTGGCATTCCAAGTCTTATTGCAAGAGGAGATTTCTCGGTGTGCTGCGTCGAGCGCCTTCTTTTTTGATTCCAGCATGTCATGGGAACTTCTGAACTCTTGCCCCAGACGTTCACGCTTTTTCTTTTCCTCAGTCAACTCAGCCCCTAGTCTGTTTACTAGCTCGATCTGTTGCTGGAAAGCATATACGGCCTTTTTCTTCTCGCTGCGTGCCTGGGCTAACTCTTGCTCTAACCCTTCATTAATCTTCATCAAGGCTTCCTTTTCCTTCACGACTTGCTCATACGCCTCCCTAGAAACAGTAGTTGGCTCTTCTGCCGGAATAAGAGCGAGGATTGGTGCGTCTGGAAATGGCATCTTCAACTGACTTGCTCTTTCCTGGATCCAAACTCTATAAGGTGCATAGGCCTGACAGTCATTCTTTCCTAACAAAGGCTTCCCTCGGCGGTTAATACGCGTCCAGGCATGTTGCAACTTGGCTAGTAACTCCCCTTTCACGTCTCCGGTGAAGTACAGAGATTCCTGTACTTCTTCCTCCTGAGGTGGATTCTTCAGTGCATAACCGAACTGGCGAATGAATAGAGAAGGGTTGTAATTGATACACCCTTTTCTTCCTATCAGCGGCACATTAGGGTACCCAGAAAAACTGAAGATGAGCTCAGATCCCAACAGGTCTCGATCAAACCACTCCATATCTTCCGACGATAGCCTCATCAGGCGCTCTGGCCAACCAGCTGGGACTGTAGTCTCTGCAACAGATCTTCTCTTAGGAAGGTGACTCTCAAACCACATACTCAACAAGGGTACACAAAGATGAACATTCTTTCCTCTTCCCTTCTCATTCTTGTAATGCAGTGAGTGGTAGAGATCTTCGAGTAAGGTAGGTACAGGATTACCAGCGGCAAACAAGTAGAAAGCATCAAAGTCCACAAAATCCGGTATATTGGGGAACAGTACTATGCCATAAATGCACAAGGCTAACACGGCATTGAAAGCAACCCAGCACCCGCTCTTGGCATACTCTTGGGCTTTACCAACTAAGAATTGGAGTGAGAAGCCTGGAACTCCACGGGAGACAGTAGTCACAAGTTCATAAGCATCAATATGCAAGGCTTTTGCCAAATCCTCCGGCTTGGGCTTGGCGTCATAATGAATGAATGGAACCTGGTTCTGCACGGGCAGCTCAACATGCTCAGCGTATTCCTCCAGGGTTGGTCCCATAATAAAGTCAGAGAACGTAAAGCATCTCAAAGCAGGGTCGTAGAATTGCATCAAAGCATACAGCCCATCTAACTCTACCTCTGTAGGTTTGCACACCAATCTCAATAATCTACCATAGCTCATCCGGAAGCTCCTACGAACACCCTCATCAGCAAGAGAGATCAACCCAAGTAAAGGGACAATATCAGGCGTAGGCAATTTGTAAGCAACCGTTCTCCTTAAGCTAGTCATGATCAAAACTCAGAAGTCTAGGCACTAGAACTAGAGAAATGCAAATGCACCTGCAGCACAGACACACGTTAGTGAAATGCAAATGGTAATGGATATGCAGTGATGCAATGCAAGTAACATGCAACAGGGACCAAAGCTGTAGCTGAATAGCCTGAACCCAATCAAGAAAGGTCTCAGATAGACCATCCAGAAGTCATCAAACCCTGGTCTCAGATAGACCTAAAATAAAACTCCAACACTGGTCTCTGACAGACCTCAAACCATAACTCCAACTGGTCTCTGATAGACCTCAAATCACATCTCTAATTGGTCTCTGACAGACCTCAGAACTCTCCAACTGGTCTCTGACAGACCTCAAAACACATCTCCAAATGGTCTCTGACAGACCTCGGAACACACCAACTGGTCTCTGACAGACCTTAGAACCCTCCATAAATATCCAAGATCCTGATCAACAAACCGGTGGTCTGAAGGTCTAGTTACCTGCATAACCCTGAATCCCCTCACAGGTGGGTGGCCCTATAACTGGCACAAGGTACGGCATCCTATGCGGTCGTCGGCGTCACAGACTTTCAGGGTTGATGATACGATTCCCAGAAGGAGTGGCATCATCAATTCCTGAAGAGGCCTCACTTAGCCAACTTCCAAATGATCGGTCCCCAGAGTCGACAATCCAACTAACCAGCAACCCACGCCAACCAAAGGAAGGGGCAGGAGGCCAACCAGAGGAACCTCGTCTGAGTGTAGATTTCATGGGACACCGAAGCAAGCAAAGCAAGCGGGCGCCCACTAATTTCTACTCTAATTCTAGGTGCACTCAAGCCCAGGTCCGGCTTATCTCGCAATATCAGAACACCCGTCACACCCCAGATACAGCAACAATAATCAATATATAAAGCTGAAAATACAAGGTTAGAAATATAAAATAACTCCATACAAAATCCTCGACGGGAAAACAAGCGCTAGGATTGACTCTCTTAAGGGACGTTGGATCCCAAATGCATAAGAACTATCGCAGTCCTTAGCAGCCAGGGGACGTTGGATCCCCAGCAGAGTCGCCAGCTGTCGCTACTGCGAAAATCGGCGCCGGCTGAACAGAAGAGTCGCCACCGTGCGTTATTTATCCCACGGGAGGGAAAGGAAACGCTCGAAGTAAACCTCGCACAACACGGGAAAGGTGTGGTCGTCGCAACCAAAACCTGGGTTCGGGAGTCGGTTACGCAAGGGGAAGGTATTAGCACCCCTCACGTCCGTCGTACTCGACGGGATCCACGCTTGTTTTCGGGTATGGATTGTTATTCTATCTAAACTACAGGTCAGGGGTTAAAAAGAAAATAAAATGAAAGATAAAAATGACTCGGCAAAGTATCGCACTTTATGCCTACGTATTTCCGTCTGGAACGAGAAATCAGAGTCAACGTAGTTCGCCTACCTACGGGAAAGGAGGGGAAGGTTGCTCGCTAGGATATCGCATCCTATGCCTACGTACTTCCACACAGCATGGAAGATCAGAGCAAACGTAGTTCGGGCCACGTACGACACAAGCCTGTCTTGATTGATTTTATTCCTTCTGAAAAGGTTTTTCTGATTAACAGTCCCAGCGGACAAAAATGACGCTTTGATGAGTTCACATTCTTTTACGAAAGAAGTGTCTTTTATTGTGTTTGAAATCTTTATGTGTTTTTCTGTTTGTTTTGAGAAAGAAGAGACAGAACTCTAACCTACGGTTGCGAAGGGAATCAAGCTAACCTAATGTTATCATGCATGGGTTAAGACCTAGAGTCTATCATGCTCCTCTCTTGCGCAGAGAGAAACAGAGATCCTAAGGGAATAGACAGGAACAGAAACAATATCAGATATATATAGTATAACAGTAAAATGCATGGATGCAACAGTACAAGCGAGGCAAGGGAGTCCCACTCAACCTCGAACCTAGAAAACAATAGGCAAAAGTGAACAGACTTCACTTTCAACCCAGCAGGGTAACCAGCAAACAATACAGTCCAGAAAACCAATCAATACATCAGAAATGAAATACAACAGCAAAAGAAACAGCATCAGCAGCTCTGAATCAACATCTGGCTCCAAGTAATCTCCAATCAGCTACAGGCTTCAACAAGCATCAATCTCCATCTTCATGGCCTTCAGGCAAGGGCTTTGATCATCAGTCTTCCATCTGCAATGGCTTTTCTTCAAGTTCAAACCTCCAGGATGAGGGATTAGTCACAAGAGTGAATTGGGTGTTAAACAATCAGTTGACTACCAAGGGTGGTGAACAGACTGCTTCTAACACAAGAGACATTTTCTCTCAAGAGTTCTATCTCATAGACACTATCACCAAGCCTTCCGAAGGAAGGGGGTGAGTGTCTTAGAGAGACTCTGAATCATAGAGAAGGAATGGATGCAGACAAGGCAATCCATGTTTGAGAAACAAGCTTTCTAATCTAGAGCTCTGCCTAGCTCCTAAACCCTAGTCTACTCAGCAGCTGCTAGCAAGAACCTACTCCTCAACTCTGGCAGTTGATCTTCAATCTCTGGATCCCCAATGGCTTCATCTCCTTAAATCTTCAACTCTCCCAGGTCCCCAGACAATCCCAATACCCAAACAAGCAAGCAACAATCCCCAGAGGGCACACCACACCAGACAATCAGATATATACAGAGTATTAATAGCAGTAGGGGAATCCTGACTTTTTCTAAGGGGTCTGATAACTACCCATAGCCCCTATAGTCCCATAACTAAACTAGTTAAATCCTAGGTCCTAAGGGAAATGAAATCAAACTTCCTAAGTCATCACCTAAAAAACCTAATTTGTTCATGTTGTTCAAGCCTACATTAATCACCTAAAATTAATTCCTAAAAATGGGAACTAAATTGTTTCTACAAGTTCAATATCTAATCTAAACAACATAAAAAGAATGAACCAAAAATATGAAAGCATTTAATATAACAAAAATTACTAAAATCATGCATGAAATGAAGCTATTTAAAATGACATTTATTTAGAAAATATGGAAAAAATATCAAATAAAAATAAAAATGCAATTTTATTTAATGACAATTTTCTACACATTCTAATGAAAATGATGTAAAAAGAATGGATTAAAAATGATTTTTTATGTATTTATTATGAATTAATGAAATGAATGAAAAAACATGAAAAGAAAATAATAAAAAAGAATAGAGAAATAGCCAGGGGGGGTTCAATAAGCAACGCGCTCAGTTGATATTTCATTGGGCCAGGCAGTGGTGGGGTGCGCATAGCAAGTTACTAAGGCCCAGAACCATTCAGAAACAAGGAAGATAACAAAAAACGCAGGGGGTGAGAATAGCATAGGTTATCACGTTCAAATTGATTGGGCTCACTAAAGGGGGGTGGGGATATCATTCAATACTCAGGCCCGCCCGTTTCAATTAATGAAACGGTGCGTTTAGGGCACCAACTCATCTCCCTCCAAATTCTGAATCAAATCTCAGCCACACGATGGGCTTCTGAGTCAAGGGTCCAACACGAAATGGACGGATACGATTGTGTCTTCTCCAATGGATCATACGAGCTAGGGTTTACTCCATGAATGCACATGCACGAGCACAATTTCTCCCAATCTGTTCTCACTCCACAATCCATGAAACACCACGATGTAAACATGGAACTCACTCAGAATTTCTCCCTCTATAAGCCTATGGTCTTTGTTTGCATTAAAACTCAACCAATCAATAAACCCGCGCGCAACAATCTCTGGCTCCATGAAAATACACTGAGATGCATCACAATAATTCTCAATCAAACTTATCCTAATCTAATCTATGACTAATGGTGATTATCCTGCGCTAACAATCTAAGATTCTAATGCACTAAGCCACGAGTTCTAGGTCCTAACAGTTTGGTGCACCTGCTATGAATTGTCTCTATTCAGCCTCAAATTCATCTAAACTAACCTCCTAACATCATAGACCATGAATATACTAGTAAAACTATCTAAATCTCCCTAAATTGAGTAAGTTAGAAAGATTTGCACCTTGAGCAAGCTTTAATGGAGGCTGAGTAATCACGTGGATCCAGGCTCTTGTATGCTTCAATCTTGATCCATTCTTGATGTACTTGATTCTGTTTGCAATATTTGGATGAAACTTGACTTGGATCTTGATCTACAACTGAATTTGCAGCTTGTATGTTCTTGAAGAAAGTGCACGAAATTGAGCTCTAACCACCAAATCTTTGATTCAATTCTGATCCAGGATGATGATTGAATGCAGGAGGATCAATGTTGATGAAAATTGATGAAGATTTTGAGAGATTGAAGTGAAATTGCAAAGAGAAAGAATGAGAGAATTTGGGAAATTCTTAGTGAAAAATGAGTCCAACCCTTGATCAATCTTCATTTCATGAATATATAGTGTTCAATGGTAACTTCTAGATCCCTCTTACACATTCCCTTGCCTTCCAACTTTGATTCATTTTGGCTATGTTTCTTAAAATGCAAGTAACCAAGGATAACTTTGAAATCTTCCACTAAACTCAAAAAAGTGTTTGAACCATTGTCTTTAGAATGTCTTTTCCATTCAAAATCATATATTGGAAGTCTCCATTTGGACTTATAAATCTCTCAAACCATTTTTCATCTTGACTTTATTCAAATTATAAGCCATTTTAGTTCAAATTTGGACCAATCATGCAACTTCATGTTATGAGCTTTTCCAACAATTTGTGACCTTCTTTCTAGACTTAAAATCACATTTGGAGCAAGTTTGATGTTGTAAGTTTTTCCATTTGAGGCCTCCTTGTATGAGTTTTGGACATGAGTTAAAATGACCTGTAATTCACAAATGCCCAAAATACCCTTTGCTTGCCAAGACCATAAGTTGAGCTCCACACATCATATGAGGGCATACTATACCATTCTAGAACGCTAAGACAATAGGGAACAATTCTTATGTTGACCAAGAATTCATTTGAAATCTCCTTGAGGGGTAAAAATTGCTTGGAAGTCAAGTCACTTTCACAGACAAAATTTCAGATACCTCAGATGACCTGTAACTTGCAAGGACCATAACTTGAGTTCTATAAATCTCCTTGATGTCTTCCACCACTCAAATTAAAGGTCTTGAGATCCTCTACAAGTTTCATGTTGGCCAAGAAGCCATTTGAAGCTAGCATTTTGACTTATCTTGCTTGGAAATTTGACCTAAACTAGGGGATTTTACACAGAAACCCTAATTTAGAAACTCCTCTTCTCCTTGATTTCTCTTGAATTCTTCTTGTCATATCTCCATATCTTTCTTCATATGTCCAATGATGAACCCCACATCTCTCCAATAGACTTGAATACCCTTTAAATCAGTCAATTGACCTAGGGTTGACCTAGGGTTGACCCAGATGAAACCCTAGTTGACTGCCTTCAGCTATAGCTCTTGTGCTCTCATCAATGACTTGTCTCCTTCTCCAAATGACTTTCTAAGTCTCTCATAATGTCTAGATGCTCTCCATGCCTTCAACTTACAGCTCACAACCCTCTTGTTGACCCTCAGATACCCTCAGCTAGGAGATGGACTCAAGGCTTGATCTGCTGAACTCTTTGCTTTCAAATTCTTTCCTGATGACTTGAATGAGATTGAATTAGGATAATATCCTCTTGATAGGCCTCTAGGGATGAGAATAATGCTTGATCCCCTGTTGTATGACTTGCTATGCTTATGCTATGCAGATGGTTAGTCTATGTACATGACTCTATATGCAAATGCTAATGACAATGAAACATAAACCCAAGGAATAAGGTTGGGCAAATTTTAGGGTGCAACACCGATTACTCGATGACCTCGTGGAGGAGGGACAAGGTCCCAAACCTCATTTCTAGTAAACTGATTCAGTTCCTCCTGCATTGACAAATACCAATGTTCATCGAGTAGGGCTTCCTTAGGGTTTTTAGGTTCCATCTGTGACACGAAAGCGAAGTAATAACATAAATTACTTAGCTTAGCTCGAGTTGTTACACCCTTTGTGATGTCTCCAATAATGTTTTCAATTGGATGGTCTTTAGATGACTTCCATTCTTGAGGAAGATCGTCGTTTGAAGGCGGATGAACTTCCTCTGTTGCATCACGTGTGCATCCTTATCCTCCTCAATTTTGGCTTTGTCAGGTTGATCACTCCCCGTCTCGCCACTTTTGAGTATGTCTTCAGTGGATGTACCTGCACCATGAACAACACTATCCTTTCCGACATTTCTCGGGTAGGACTCATCAAAGGTAACATGCACAGACTCTTCTACAACAAGTAATCGTTTATTATATATTCTATATGCTTTACTCGAGTGAGAGTATCCGAGAAAGATACCTTCATCGGCTTTGGAATCAAATTTGCCCAAGTTTTCCTTTCCATTATTTAATACAAAACATTTACATCCAAACACGTGCAAGTGAGAAACATTAGGCTTTCGCCCTTTTAAAAGTTCGTACGGTGTTTTGTTTAGAATGGGACGAATAAGTACCCTATTCAAAACATAGCACACAGTACTAATGGCGTCGGCCCAAAAATATTTAGGTAAACCACTTTTGTTAATCATTGTTCTTCCCAATTCTTCTAAAATACGGTTTTTGCGCTCCACAACCCCATTTTGTTGAGGAGTGCGTGGAGCGGAGAAGTTATGATCAATACCATGGTTACCGCAATATTCTTCAAATAAGTGATTTTCAAACTCACCTCCATGGTCGCTCCTAATGGACACTATGTTTGTATTCAACTTATTTTGGGAAAGCTTAGCAAACTTTTCAAAAGCGGCGAATGTATCACCTTTACTTACTAAGAAGATGGTCCAACAAAACCTAGAAAAATAGTCCACTATTACGAACCCGTGATAGTTTCCTCCTAGACTTTTGATCCTAGACGGCCCAAACAAGTCCATGTGTAGAAGTTCAAGAGGTCTCGTTGTTGAAATTATCTTTTTGGATTTAAATGAGATCCTCGTTTGCTTCCCTTTTTGACAAGCATCACAAAGGTGATCCTTGGTGAACTTTATTTTGGGAAGTCCTAAGACTAGGTCTTTTGAGACTACCTTATTGAGTAAGTCAAAATTAACATGCGCTAAACGCCTATGCCATAGCCATGAGTCTTCACTCATAGTTATGAGCCATTTGTCGCTTGTTAATGATACTTCATTTAAGTCAAGCATATATACATTGTTTACTCTAAAACCATTAAACATATTCTTCTTATCATTTTCATGCACAATTTTGCAACCATCTTTTGAAAAGGATACACTGTATCCTTTGTCGCACAATTGGCCAATGCTAAGCAGGTTATGTTTAAGGTTTTCGACAAGCAATACGTCGGAAATCATAGTAGAGGCGGGATTACCTACACTACCTTTACCTAGTATTGCTCCGCGGTTGTTATCACCATAAGTTACATACCCTTTCTTCTTAGCCACAAAGTCTATGAATAAGGATATGTCTCCAGACATGCGTCTTGAGCACCCACTATCGAGAACCCATCTTCTCTCAGTGGTCTCGACACATTTCACCTGTCAAAACATAATTAGCACAAGGAGGTACCCAATGGCATATTGGGTCCTAATAGGTTAGCGACAAAATGGTTGCTTTTGGGCAACCATTGGTAGATGCCTTTAGGAACAAGAAATCTCCTAAACCGGCATTTACCAATGGAGTGGCCTTTATTGCAACAATATAAGCAAGCAAAATCAACTTTAGAGACACTTTCACTTGCTTGATCCCTAATTACATATGCATATTTTTGGTATGGGTTAATCATACTTTTTCTAAAATCCTTTTTATCAATAGCAAATGTAACTTTAGGTTCAAGTGCCTTGTTTAACTTGGCCTTGAGGTTTCTAACCTCACCTTGCCAAATATGACAAGTACCACACCCGAAGTTGAAAGGATTTCTATAGTCTTTACAATCCGATTCATTGCCATTCACAATGAAAGCCTTAAGGTCTTCTAATTTCTTTTCGGACTCTTTAACTTTATGCTCTAAATACATAAAGATTTTCTTATTAGAAGCAAGTTTCTTGAAGGCTTAAACTGCTTCATTATGTAAGGCATGAAATGCGGTTTGTAATTCTGAATGCGACATATTTGAGGACTTATCGTATTTAGAGTGACGTACCTATTTTTTCTTATTTTTCTGATTGGCGGAGAGGCATAGATTCACGGACTCTTCTTCATCACTAGAACTTTCATTAGAGGAGGAAGAGTCGCTGTCACTTTCCCATGCTATGTACGCTCTCCTAGGCTTTGATGATTTCTTGTGTGATTTTGATGATTTCTTGTCCTTTCCCTTTTTATTCACTGGACAGTCCGGTTTGTAGTGACCGGGCTTTCCACACTTGTAGCACGTCCCTCTAGTCTTTTTACCTTTCGAGTCATCATCCTTGGAGTGTCTCGATTGTTTCTGGAAGTTTACCAAGTTCTTCTCGGAATGTTGGATGTCGTTCTTTCTCACGTAACGGTTATACTGTTTAACAAACAACCCCATATCTTCGTTTGTGTCCTCTTCTTCTTCGTCGCTCGAGGAATAATCATTTTTCTCTTTTGCTTGAGACTTCGAGGAGGAAGTCTTGAGAGCTATCGATTTCTTTTCACTCACCTTTGTTTTGTCTTTCTTTTCCATCTTTTCGCGTTGGTCTATGCTCAAGAGTACCTGTTCATGCTCTTGTAATTTGCCAAAAAATGTTGTTAAATCTAATAAGGTAAGATCATGTGCTTCTTTGATGGCGGTCACTTTAGGCTGCCATTCCCTGTATAGACATCTTAAGATCTTATTAGTAGCAATATCATTGGAAACAGGCCTACCTAGTGAGTGTAAACGATTGATGAGATGAGTAAATCTCTTTTGCATGTCAGCAATGGTTTCCCCTTGCTCCATGAAAAAGAGATCGAACTCTTAAGTTAATGTATTGATTCTAGCCAACTTAACACCGTTTGTCCCCTTATGGGCTATTTGTAGTGAATCCCACATGGCCTTAGCAGTAGGACAACGGGATACACGATAGTATCATCTACACCTAATGAGGAGATTAAGATGTTTTTAGCTTTCCAATCATAATTGTATTTTTTCTCATCGTCATCGGTCCATTGTGCTTCAGGCTTTGGCACAACTACATTATCCGCATTGGTCATAGTAATTTCTATTGTACCATTAAGGATAACGTTCCATATTTTTCTGTCTATGGAGTTTATATGCACACGCATACAGTCTTTCCAATAACTATAATTTTCACCGTTGAAAACAGGAGCCCTATTGTACGCCCCTTTAGGTTCGTTTTCCATTTTCTATCTCGTTGTATTTGAAGCACCGAATAACCGGAGATTTAGATACCACTTGTTATACTATGGCACGAATCTAGAAGGGGGGGGGGGTTGAATAGATCCCCAATTAAAATTTGAGTCGGCGCTACCAATTTAAAATTGGTTTTAAAAAGGTTTTAAGTGCGGAGGCGGCCGAGGAAAAATATAGTCTAAAACGAACGGTTATTGGAAAACCGGATATACGTAAGCCTATGGATTAATGACAATTCGGAAAAATAGAATCACAACACAAACTACGCTTATCAATTATTTACTTCAGATGTAAGGATTCCTAGTTCCAATGATTCAAAATCAAACCAAAACTAGATACACAAGTAAGATAATTTTGGTTCAAGCAATATGTCAAACACTTTGTGTGCAAAAACACTCCAATTGATGTTTATGTTGAGTAAGTGATTTCAACCAGCCTAGTACAATGTATTGTTGTACTTTAGAGTTAAAAACAAAGTTTTAACCTCTTACTCAATTGATATCACGATTTTGACACTAGAGCTTACACAAAAATTACTTAGTTGAGCTGAAACGTAAATGCTGAAAATAAAGAAGACAAGTAATTTGGTGAGGCAGTTCCCCCATCGTCCTCGCTTCGGGATACGTCTGCCCTCAATTCTAAAACTAGAATTGAGATATATTGTATAGATATCACCTGTTTGAATGAATAGTTTATACAAGGATTGAGCAGCAAATATACAATAAAAATCCCAATGTGTTGAAAGTTGCCTTCACTCCTTGCCCCTTGATTCAAGCTGAATCAAGTTCTTCGATTTGTGTTGATGGACCTCCGACTCCAGCAACCTTATTGAAGAACACGTTGTTGTTCAAACCTTTGGCTCCGACTGATCTCAACAACACCAAATCGAACCCGAGATCTTCCCTTCAAAATCACTGAATCCGCTACTAGACTTGTGAAGACCACCTCTTCACAATCACCTTCGCTCGATTGATCGTTGATGAAGAATCCCGTCCAAAAACCCCCAAAATTTGAACCAATCTTGGAGGGCAAAACCCCAATGGTTTTATTCAAGAAAGAACCTGTCGCAATCAGTCGGCTCAAAATGCGTAGCCTCTGCAATTACCCCTTCACTAGGAGTCCATTCTCTTCTAGAAAATGTTTTAGGAGTGACGCCTAATCCCATTAGAATAAAGTATTCTTCCAAAGTTAGAAGCAATTGGTAATCTGGAAACGTGAAATAGTGATAGATTGGATCGTAGAACTGCACGAGCGCCAACAACACCTCTTCATCCACCTGAAGTCTTAGCAATGACAACACACTTCCATACTTGTATGTGAATGCCAATGGATCTTCTACTAAACCTCCCAGATTCCTCAGATTTTCCAATCTTGGACTTTGGAATGTATATTTCGAAGTTAGTATCTTTCAAGGAGCCATTCTATAATGTCTGCAAAACATATTTAAAGTCCTTGAATGGTTAGCAAAACATGAATGTAATGCGAATACAATTGGTTTTAAGGAACTCAAGATGTAAATTGCAACGAGAAACACTTTTAAAAGAAACTTCAATTCATTAATAATGGGAAAGATTACAACTTTGAAGTTCAAAACAAGAAACTCAAAATAAAAAAGAAAGCCAAAAGCCCAAAAAGCAGCAATAGGTCCTGTTAGTACCAGGGTTCTATGGTTTTAGGATTGGCTAAATTTTGGTAAAACATGATCCTGCACTGATGTTAAGCAAGATGTTATAACATCTCCATCTGCTGTGGGGACAGAACTACAGTGGAGTGTTTTAATATGAATGTCATGCTGAATGTCATGACATCCATCTGCTGTGATGACAGAACTGCTATCATGAGTTTTAAACAGGATGTCATTACCAATGTCATGACATCACTGTCTGGTGCAGCAGGATCTAGCGGGAATTGATGACAGAACTACTATCATGAATGTCATACTGAATGTCATGACATCAATGTCTGGTACAGCAGGGGCTGCTATGTTATATCTCTTGACATAAGTGTTTTGGTCCTGTTGGATATTCCTCATCAGTATGTACAGACCAAAAAGATTTATTAAAAACAAAGTGCCGATTTAATGGATGTTCATAAAACGGATCTTTGATACATTTTAGGGAACTATAAAACATTTGTTTCTACTGTCAAGAAGAAGATTCTGCAGAAGTGTTCAGCAGGGCAAGCTGGAAAGCAAGTTTAAGTGAAGCTGAATGTCATGATCAATGTTATGACATTGATCGTATGACATCAGGCGTGCAGGGTTTTTTTCCTGTTATGATACCTGATATATCTCAGGCTAAATTTCAGGAAACCTGTTCTGGCTCCATAGCTATCTTAGGCGAGATTCTAGCCACGGCTGGACAGAACATGAAGCAGTTGTGACCTAATTTGACAGCACCTTGAATTATGGAAAGTGGTTCAACATGGTTTAACCTAATGTTTGTTACGTGTAACCAGCCCAAGCCCAGTCTGTATTGCTATAAAAGGAGGAGCAGAAGCAGAATAAAGCAAGCACTCACATCAAGAACAACTTGAGTGTAAAATAAAGGTCTAGGGTTTGAGAGTCCCTTGTGTGTAAGTCACCCTTTGTATCGTTTGATACATTGTGGTAGACATATTTGTGAGTGAAGAGGTTTCCTCTTCACGTATGTCTAGGAGTCTTAGGATTCCTTGTGTGCCAAGCAATTATATGCTGAATAATTGCTTTGGTTATGGTGTATGAACTGTTGTGTTCATTGTGTCACTTAAAGCTTTTAAGCAAGATTGTGTCTCACTTGATCAAAGCTGTGAAGCAAGATCATGGTGTGTGTTTGGAGTGTATCTCCACAACTGTTTTGTAATTGTGTATTGATACCACTGTGGTGTGATTGAGGGGGAGTGAGTGGGAACACTCAGGTCTAGAGTGTCTCTAGGTTGAAGTGTCATTGGGTAGAGATTAAGTGAGAAGTGCAAACTGGTTGTTTGACTTTGAATTGATTATGCTAATAGTGAATTTCCTCCCTGGCTTGGTAGCCCCCAGATGTAGGTGATGTTGCACCGAACTGGGTAAACAATTACTGTGTTATTTATCTTTCAACATTTACAATTCTGCACAATTTAAATGTTTAGATAAATAGTCTGTCAATATGCAGATGTCACAACAGAGGTCATGATGTTGGTCATGACATTGGCACAATTTAAAGAAATTTAAATTGTTCATGATCTGTCGTCGTCCTTGTTTCAGCAGAGACCAATGTTCTTGGGACATCTAAAATCTGCATACCAGAATTTCAATTGGTATGAGAGCAGGCATCCTGTTTGTTCTGGATGAGATCTTGGGAGATACTTTCTGGAGGTTTAAACAAGGAGAAGCTACAACTGCTGCTTATGGAGTTTCGGAGGAGGTTGCCAAGGATTATGTGTATCTGTTGTTGTACCCTCTGATATAGAAGCTTCTATGATCTGCTGAAGGGTTGTTAAAGGAGGAGTGGCCACTTCTGTATGATGACCTATAAGATATTCTGACATCTTATTTAGGGCATGTTGAAGATGTTCTTTTGGTGGTTCCGCTGCATATTTTTCTGATGAAAGAACTCTGGTAGCCCTAAGAGAAGATTGGACTATATATAGTTTGATGCATGGCTGTGGCAGTTGTATAGATGATCGGCTGATGGTGTGCTTGGGCTGCTCTGCTGTGTATTACAAAGGCTGTTTTTGAAAGGATGGTGGTAGGTGATTTATTTTTACCACTCATGACTTGCAAAGGCTCTTTCATCAGAGGGAGTCATAGGCAGGTTGAGTAAAGGGTGTCAGCCTTGATGTTTCAGCCTTGGTATTCCTGAAGTTGTGTGGATTTAAGATCAATTGCTATTTGTGGTCTACACACGTATTTAATTGATTATCCATGAAGTTCAGAGAAGGATTGATTATAAGGATTTAAGATTCATTGCTATTTGAGATCTTCACAAATATTTAATGAATTATCCTTAGTTGACGATCAAGTTGTCTCATCAGTTGCTGCACAAGTGGCAGGCCCCTGATTTGTTTAGTCTACTTCAAGGATCTGATGTTCATCCAAATGTTGAGACATTCCTTCAGCAGAGATTATGCAGAACTCTGTTGGTTCAAGGAGTGAATCACTAGCTCAAAAGGAGATTTAGCTGGATCTGTCTTCATTCTAGTAAGGTTCTTGGCAAGAAACTAAGGCTAGGATGTAGTGTTGATGGAAGTGAAGATGAAAAAACTGTTCTTAGATCTGGTTATTCCTAATCCATGAGTATTGGAGTGCAGCTGATGTGTTCTAGTTTCTACTAGAAGCATCTGATCCATTAAAGCTTCCTGGCAAGAAACTTGTCTAGAAGATGGTGTTGGTGATAGCACTGCTTGGGTTAGTTTATTTCTGATCTAAGTGCATAGGAGCATATGACCTTGGTTATATTGGAGGTCAAGGATAAGTGGCAGTTGTCTCTGACTTTCTAAAGAAGTCTCTACTTAAGGAAAACGGGAATCCTTGTGTAAAGATTTCTTTTGTGACCCTTCCTCATTAAAGAATTAAGCCTTGGCATGTTTGGTTTCTCTTAAGAGGAGGTCATGAAGCAAATGCATTTCAAGTAATGTGTTGTGGTCCATAAAAACAAGATGGAGGTTGTCTACTCAAACTCAAGTCTATGTGCTCTTTCTGATTGAGTGATGAGGTTATTCTAAGTGGCAGAATGAAAGCCTAAACTCTCTAGCTGGATGTCTTAACCAAAGTTGTGACATCAAGCAGTAACTTCAAGTCCTTCATTGATGAAAATTGAGTTGATCTTCTCAGGTATGAATGGAATTAATGCTTCACCTAATGCAGTTTGTGGGAGCTGTGTGAAGGAGTAGATGCCTTGCTTTGGAGAAAGTAGAATTTGTGACTTGAAGATCAAAGTGGCCTGGTGGAGTAGCAGATTTTCTAGAGCTCTGAAAGATGCTGAATAACCAAACAGTGGCATTTGTTTATTTAAGCAGTGTGCCTTTAGAAAACTATTCTTCTGCAGAAGGGTAGTCATTTGAAGACCATAGAAGGTTCTGGGACTGTTCATGCTTGGAACTAAGTACTCTTGTGCAGAAGGGTAGTTGGTTGAAGACCAAAGGAGGATCTGTTTTTGTTCATATAGTGGGGCTTATGGTAGAAGCCCTAAGTTGTGTATGGAAGATTACCCTCATTTGGAGATGTTTTTGATCAAGCTGGAGGAGCTGTGTTCTCTGAAGATCTTCAATTGGATTACTAGGCAGAAGTAAGTCCAGTTGTGGGCAGATAAAGAACCAGTGGATATGGTTTGGTTTCCCTTGGAAAAGGACTTGAAGATATGGTACAGAACTTGTGATTCACATCTTAGCTAAGAAGTACTCTATCTTGTCATACGGGAGAATCATAAGGTAAAAGGACTGTCATGGAGTATGATGTGAAGGTATTATACAAGACTGGAGTGGGTCATTGGTTGGTTACATTCTAATGTGATAAAGGCCCTAGCTGAATCAGAAGTGTTCTAACTTATCATATGGGAGAATGATGAGGAAATGATGTCTTGGATTATGGGGTGTCTATCTTGTACTCAGGCTAAGGTCAGAATACTTGTGGAGAAGTGGTCTCTTCTGCTACAAGTAACTCTAGGAAGAGGTGGATCAGTTTGATGCCCTATCACTGTATGAGCATGGAATTGGTCATGAGAGATAATGTGGTGATCTTGGAGCATCTTTTGTCAAATATAGGGGGAGAGCTTTTGGTTGATGGGTGTACTATTTGCTTATGGTGAATACGTTCAACATGTGTGTTGAACAGAGAATGAGTTCTTGAAGAAATGAAGATGCATCTTATGTTTTCCATTCATGTGCACTGGTTACCCTTGATATGGGGAGCTATACTAGGATGTGTTGATGCAAAAGTGCAGTTATGTACCAAGATTGTTTCAAATAGTTTGGGATTTTATGAAGATAGAATGTCAGACAAGATGTTTTGACATTGTGTTACTGCTCCAAGCTCATGGTGAACATGACAAGTGTCTTCCTTTTGGTTATGTCCTTAGGATGTCCATGGATCCAGTCAAGTTGGTAGGCCTTTATCCTAGTGTGTCTGGGGAAGATAAAGATCAAGACATCATCAACTCTGATCCTGTGCAGATCGAAGGACCTTTACTCTGACATCTTGGAGATCTTCCAGATAGTTATTCTGCAACTCTTTTGTTATCTGTTCCAGTTTGGTTTGTAGGAATGTAAAGCTGCAGTATGAAGATGTTGAAGAAAGTCTTCATATGTTTAGATTCTCTCTTTCTGGGGGAGTAATGAGTATGCATGACAGGGAGAGTTGTGTACATGTGCTAATATGGAGCTGTATGCAAAGGGTGTTGATTCTCAGGCAAGCTTATAATGAGGTTGTAATCTCAGACAAGATGTCTTGATATTGTGTTGGCTGGTGTATTGTTGTGCCTTGGCAATATGTTTATGGGTTACTGTTTGGGAGAATTTATTTTTCTCTGCAGAATATTTGTGTGTCTCAAACTAGGGATTTAAGATCAATTGTTACTTGTGGCAAGTAGTTAATTGGTTATCCTTTAATTGGTGATGTCAAAAGTGTCATTCCTGAAGGTGCAGCTTCAGACAAGACAAGAACCCAAGATTCAGGACTGATTCAAGGTGTACTCTCAAGGAGCTATGGTTCAGGGCTGATTTTACACTGGCTGAGTGAGTTTAGCAAGGAGGTTAAGTCAGTATCCATGATTGTTGGTGCAGTCTTTAGAGATCAAGAAATGGCAGACTTGGTGATCATGTGCAGTATGTACACTTACTCCAATTTTTGTCAATTTTTGACTAAACCAAGGGGGAGTAAAGTGTTGTTATCTGTTGCAACTATTAAGGGGGAGTATTTAAGCAAACTACTGTTGTTGCTGCCGTTGCTGCCATGACAAGTTTGCTTGGGTGTTTTAGCCAAAATTTGCCAAAGGGGGAGATTGTTAGTACCAGGGTTCTATGGTTCTAGGATTGGCTAAATTTTGGTAAAACATGACCCTGCACTAATGTTAAGCAAGATGTTATAACATCTCCATCTGCTGTGGTGACAGAACTGTTGTGGAGTGTTTTAATATGAATGTCATGCTGAATGTCGTGACATCCATCGGCTGTGATGATAGAACTGCTGTCATGAGTTTTAAACAAGATGTCATTACCAATTTCATGACATCACTGTCTGGTGCAGCAGGAGCTAGCAGGAATTGATGACAGAACTGCTGTCATGAATGTCATACTGAATGTCATGACATCAATGTCTGGTACAATAGGGGCTGCTATGTTATATCTCTTGACAGAAGTGTTTTGGTCCTGAATGATATTCCTCATCAGTATGTACAGGCCAAAAAGATTTATTAAAAACAAAGTGCAGATTTAATGGGTGTTCATAAAACGGATCTTTGATACTTTTTAGGGAACTATAAAACATTTGTTCTACTGTCATGAAGAAGATTCTGCAGAAGTGTTCAGCAGGGCAAGCTGGAAAGCAAGTTTAAGTGAAGCTGAATGTCATGACCAATGTTATGACATTGATCGTATGACATCAGGCATGCAGGGTTTTTTTTTTCTGTTATGATACCTGATATATCTCAGGCTAAATTTCAGGAAACCAGATATGGCTCCTTAGCTATCTTAGGCGAGATTCTAGTCAGAGCTGGACAGAACGTGAAGCAGCTGTGACCTAATTTGACAGCACCTTGAATTATGGAAAGTGGTTTAACTTGGTTTAACCTAAAGTTTGTTATGTGTAACCAGCCCAAGCCCAGTCTGCATTGCTATAAAAGGAGGAGCAGACGCAGAAGAAAGCAAGCACTCACATCAAGAACAACTTGAGTGTAAAATTAAGGGCTAGGGTTTGAGAGTCCCTTGTGTGTAAGTCACCCTTTGTATCGTTGGATACATTGTGGTAGACATATTTGTGAGTGAAGAGGTTTGCTATTCACGTGTGTCTAGGAGTCTTAGGATTCCTTGTGTGCCAAGCAATTATATGTTGAATAATTGCTTTGGTTATGATGTACGAACTGTTGTGTTCATTGTGTCACTCAAAGCTTTTAAGCAAGAGTGTGTCTCACTTGATCAAAGTTGTGAAGCAAGATCATGGTGTGTGTTTGAAGTGTATCTCCACAACTGTTTTGTAATTGTGTATTGATATCACTGTGGTGTGATTGAGGGGGAGTGAGTTGGAATACTCAGGTCTAGAGTGTCTCTAGGTTGAAGTGTCATTGGGTAGAGATTAAGTGAGAAGTGCAAACTGGTTGTTTGACTTTGAATTGATTATGCTAATAGTGAATTTCCTCCTTGGCTTGGTAGCCCCCCAGATGTATGTGATATTGCACCGAACTGTGTAAACAATTACTGTGTTATTTATTTTTCAGCATTTACAATTCTGCACAATTTAAATGTTTAGATAAATAGTCTGTCAATATGCAAATGTTACAACAGAGGTCATGACATTGACACAATTTAAAGAAATTTAAATTGTTCATGATCTGTCCTCGTCCTTGTGTCAGCAGAGATCAATATTCTTGGGACATATGAAATCTGCATACCAGAATTTCAATTGGTATCAGAGTAGGCATCCTGTCTGTTCTGGATGAGATCTTGGGAGATACTTTCTGGAGGTTTAAACAAGGAGAAGCTACAGCTGCTACTTATGGAGTTTAGGAAGAGGTTGCCAAGGATTCTGTGTATCTGCTGTTGTACCCTCTGATATAGGAGCTTCTATGATCTGTTGAAGGGTTGCCAAAGGAGGAGTGGCTACTTCTGTATGATTACCTATAAGATATTCTGACATCTTATTTAGGGCATGTTGAAGATGTTATTTTGGTGGTTCCGCTGCATATTTTTCTGATGAAAGAACTCTGGTAGCCTTGAGAGAAGATTTGACTATATACAGTTTGATGCATGGCTGTGGCAGTTGTGTAGATGATTGGCTGATGGTGTGCTTGGGCTGTTCTGCTGTGTATTACAAAGGCTGTTTTAGAAAGTATGGTGGGAGGTGATTTATTTTCACCACTCAGATGTAGGTGATGTTGCACCGAACTGGGTAAACAATTACTGTGTTATTTATCTTTCAACATTTACAGTTCTGCATAATTTAAATGTTTAGATAAATAGTTTGTCAGTATGCAGATGTCATAACAGAGGTCATGACGTTGGTCATGACATTAGCACAATTTAAAGAAATTTAAATTGTTCATGATCTGTCCTCGTCCTTGTTTCAGCAGAGATCAATGTTCTTTGGACATCTGAAATCTGCATACCAGAATTTCAGGTCCTATCTAAAACGGTCATATCCCACGTATCCTCTTCAGCTTCTTCAACACGGTGTTCTCAAACACGAGCTTGACAATAATCCCCTTCTAAGCACCATATGTAAAATGTACATCTGAATACTCATGAGTACTGGGAACTGGATGCGTGCTAGAGAAAAATAAAGTCTCCTGCACAACATGTCTCTCTATGATACGCCTCTCAAGTAGCTCGATTAAATCATCATTTTCCTTCAAATGTTTCTTCATCTTCATTTGCTCAGCCTAGATAGAAAGGTACTTTCCTTCCCATGTGTCTCGTTCTAGATTTATCCTTGCCAATGATTCTTGGTATTCCTCCATACATTCAATAGGAATGGTTGACGACGATGCTACAATGGGTTGTGAAGGCTTCTCGAGGAGATATGGCATCTTTAGGTCACGAGCTCGTGATCAAACCCACTGGATGAAAGGCTCAAGATCTATGTAATTCCTCTTCCCTAAATCATTCTTGGTCCTCTTATGGATTATCTTCCAAGCATATAAAACTTGATCCTCAGTTTTCAACTTGACCTCCTCATTAAGATAGAAGAAACCAGACAATAGGATACTGCTATGCTTTTCCTTCATCAGGAACCCAAATTGACGCCTTGCCAGAATAAGGTTGTAGTTAATTCCCCCTCGGATATCAAGAAGAGGTACGTTAGGAAAGAACCACAACTATCAATGATAACTCCTTTGTCGTAAACTGAATCATACCAATGCACATCAGTGTGAGTGAGAGACATTAGTCTTTGAGACCATCTGAGCTTATCTGGATTTTCTTTAAAAAGCTAAGTCTGAGGTAAGTGCGAAATAAACCACTTATAATGTAGAGGAGCGCAGCACAAAATGGTCCCATATCCCTTAAGGGTCCTATGATGAATAGAGTGATAAGTATCACCAGGCAATGTAGGCACAAGGTTTCCATTTATAAAAATCCGAATGGCATTGACGTCTACAAACTCTTCAACATTAGGGAACAAAACTAACCCATAGATAAGTAGTGCAAGGGTATCTTCAAAGGCATCCAAGCTGTTCATCTTAGCCAAGAAGAAAGCTTTTTTTATCAGAAATTTAGAGGGTTGACCTTTGATCCCTCCCTTGGTAGTGAGGTTATTTTTGACTTCAAACATTTCTAATTGAATGGCACCTGCAATGTCCTTAGGTGATGGAATCTTCTCTAAACCATTGAAAGTCTCCTTATCCAATATTGGTAGGCGAAGCCAATAAGAATACTCTTCCAAAGTTGGGACTAACTGATAGTCGGGGAAAGTAAAGCAATGATAGAGGGGGTCATAAAATTTCATAAGAGTATCAAGAACTCCCTCTTCCATCCTGGTCTTGACAATGCTCAACAACCTTCTATGGCGTTTTCTGAAATCATCAGGAGATGTCACCAAGGCTCCTAACTTTCTTAATTCTATCAACTCGAGTTTCTTGAAATTTAACTTCTTAGTGTTCCTCTTCCCAATATCCATGATACCTAAAGTTTTTGCAAAGGAAACACAATTGAGTTCCTCGAAACCAAATGATAATGTATGTAAGGATGAAATGCAATGCATAAACACGGGTATACACAAATTCACATATTCACACATATGTACAGACAAACAAACAAGGGCCTAAGTCTGAAGATCAGGAGCATGGAGCCATGGTCTAACCATTCCAACAGGTGTGTACTATGGGTATGTTCCTACACAACGGGTTCTAACAAGTACCCAGAGTCATCGACAAATATTTCGGATATTATCAGCTGACACGACTACTCGTGGGCTAATAATATTCTCAAGATAAACTCGTCTGAGTGTAGTATCGCATGACAACCATCACAGGTCTACACTTGGATAATTATTGCACTATGTCCTAAAAGGAAAAGAGGGGTGAAGGGTAACTAAAGGTCCTCAGCTTCACAGACTTCCAGATTGGAAAAAGTGATGCCAATACGACTACTCGTATCAAACATCAGTAATCCCAAAGGAGCCTCCACTGGGTGTGGTTATCATATGCTAGACATGTTAGGACTACTCCCAACAGCTAACTATTGATTATACCACTATCCTATCATATGTGTACTCTCAAGTCTGGGTTAGGACTTATCTCACCATTCAAAGTAATCACCCTGCATACAGAAGAACCCTAAGCACAACAAATATATATACAAATATTTATAAATATACAGATATACAAGCAAGCAAACATATAACAAACACAAATACAAACAAGGTGGCCTTAACCCTCTTAGGGGAGGCTTCCCTAGTGAAGTCTCCATTTCTGTTGCATTGAGAATCGGATATCAAGCTATTAATTAACTTGAATCACAAATCTTTGAAGTTCATCACGGAGCTTTGATTTATCCAAAGGAAAGGGTAAAGATCGAAAGAAAATCCTAAGTGCACTATGTAACAACACAACTAAGAGAATCTAAGGTTCGGGGGTTGGTTATACCTAGGGAAGGTGTTAACATCCTAAGCATCTGTAGTACTTGACGCTTCCGCGAAAATAAGGTGCCGGCAAAACAGAAGAGTCGCCACCTTTCGTTATTTATCCCTCGGAGCGGGAAAGGAAACGATCGGAAAAACCTGACGAAAAAGGTATAAGACAAGGTCATCGCAACCATTGTCTGGGTTCGGGAGTCGGTTACGCAAGGGGAAGGTATTAGCACCCCTCACGTCCGCCGTACTCGACGGGATCCACGCTTGTTGTGTTTACTGGACGAGTTGGTTTATCTATCTACTTATCAAGGCTGGCTTAAACAGAAAAGAAAAATGACTCGGCAAAGCGTCGCGCTGTATGCCTACGTATTCTCATCAGAGAATGAGAAATCAGAGTCCACGTAGTTCGACCTACTACTGTTTACGGGGAAGGTGGCTCGCCAATACGTCAGTATTGTGCCTACGTACTCTCAACAGGTATGAGAGATCAGAGCTTGCGTAGTTCAGGATAATACGGATTACGGGAATTCATATTCATCTGTTTTATCGAGTAGGGTTAAAAACAGTTCCAGCAGTTAGGGACAAAGCCTGTTTGCGTTGGCGCTGAAGTTTAACGACACTCTTTTCTTCAGAAAAACTTCCTTTGAATTATGGGCCCACAGGGCAAAAAAGTTTGAAGTTTATTTTCTGTCTTTTACGGAAGAAGTGTTTTTTATTGTGTTTGCAATTTCAATCACAATAAAGACTATGACCTGAGAGTGAATGCGTTGCATGTCACCCAAAGGGTGCCATACTAAACATCCGGACTGTTGAAAAGAAACTCTCCAACAATCCTTTCTCAGATAGCTTAAGGCTCGTGCCATACGAAAGAAATCATTCATGATTACTGTATCTTAAGCTGTTTTGATATGAGAAGAGAACAGGCTCAACTAAAGGGAGACTATCAAGTCCTAATGTTGTCATGCCAAGGATTCATCCTATGGTTGAGGTTTGAAACAGGGAACTCCTAGAAGTTATCATGCATAGGTTTCAACCTAAAGTTCTATCATCACTTCCTTATCAAAGGAAGTGAGATTCCTAAGGGATCATGTCAATGATACACAGAAACAGATAAAGCATCAGCTTAAACAGTAAACAGTAAACGACTGTAAAATGCATGCAATGCATGTGAGGGAGGAAATGTGTGTGGGGCATCAGCCTCCACAAGCTCATCTCAACCTCAAGCCAGATATGAATGACAATAATCATACTAAAGAGATAAAATAAAGTGTTGTCAAGCAAAATACAATAAACTGCAATCATACAGTAAAAGTAAAACATGCTATCAAGCAAAACAAACCACATGGGCAAGGGAGCAGGGCTCTCCCGAATACCCGCAAGCAAAGCCATACAGTAACAGTACAAGCAGAGGGAGCAACTCAACCTCTAGTGCAATCATGCTCCTAATTAAAGTCAGTCTAATCATGGGCTTATTCTAATGCATCAAGCAAGTCAAACAAGGCACATCAGCACAGAAAAGAAAACAGACAAGAAAGCAGATCAACAACTCTCTCAACTCCAAGCCTCAGCTCTTCTGACAGCAACTCAATCTTCAGACTTCAACCACCTCTCAAGGCTATCATCTTTCATGACGAATATCAATTTGTTTCCAGGGTTTCAATCCATCAAACACAAGTATCAACTTGTCCTTTCTTCTTCATGCTTCAGCTCCTCAGTCAATTCTACCTTCAGGCTTCATTCTTACCCACAAGTATCAACTTGATTCCTTCAGGCTCTCCAAGCATCAATGTACAAATATCAACTTGTCCTTCTTCTTCAATCCTCAGCTCTACACTCAATCTCAATTGAATCCTCTTCATAAGTATCAACTTAGTCTTCAAGCTTCAGCTCTTTATGCTCTACCAGTCTCAACTTGGTCTTCTCTCTTACAAGCTTCAGCTTCTTAGAGTAGTCTTCAATCATATGGGAGTGTCAACTTCATCCTTCAATTCTTTAAGCCTCAGCTCTTCATTCAGTCTTTATTGGATCTTCAAGTATCAACCTGCTCTTCTTGCTCTTCAAGCTTCAGCTGCAATGGCAATGCTCAAGGAATCATCCTCTTCCACACCCTTCAATGAAGTTCTCATCTCCAAACTCAAGCCCAATATCTCTCAAGATACTCAAACCAGAAGATAATTGATGTTGGTGTAAGCCCTAGAGGCCAATACTTTTTGGTACTTGTATCGGATTATTCGTTTAATAATAAAAGGCATTTCTTTATTATGTTTGTCTTTCAGAATAATAAAGTCCCTAGAATAGTTAGTTTGTTTAATGAAATGTTAAGTGTGACTTAATCATGAGATCCCATTAAACATAAAGACATTATTCTTAAAATATCCGTAGTCAAGCTTTATTGCAAAGTGGGATAACATTAAAAGCATTGAGACTATTATGAAGATAGACTGATGATCACATCTCATGGATCATGGATAAAGAGTTATCAAGTCTTGACATAGGTATAAATATTAGAAGTAATATTTATACCGGATTGACCCGCTATGAGAATACTACATAGTATGTTATGCAAAGTGTCATAAGTTACTCTCATGGTGATAATGGTGTATTACCACCCTTCGACCTGAAACCACTATGGACCCTAGATGTAGAGTCGGGTGCTTTATTGCTGATCAAACATTATCCGTAACTGGATGATCATAAAGACAGTTGATGGGCACTCCACGAAGCATGCTGAGGGACATGAGTGTCCTAGATGGAATTTGCCAATCCTGCATAACAGGAGAAATGTCTAAGGGCCCAATATTGAACTGGACAAGGATGACACAGTGTATGCCTTGTGTTCAATATAGACATAGGGGCAAAAGGGTAATTGTACAAACATATATTATCACGAAAAAGGTTTTGTCAGATCACATGACATTTTCGTGACTTGGGTAGCAGTGATGTGTTGCTAGATACCGCTTACTGTTTATTATGTTAAATATATAATTTAATATAATTACCAACGTTACGAAATCCTACAGGGTCACACACATAAGGACAGTTTGATGAGAGATAGAGAAATCAAAGGAACACCGTAAGGTACGGTGCACTTAAGTGAAAAATAGAAATTCGGATAATATAATAATAATTATTGTTATTTTATAATGGTTATAAAATAATAATAAAATAAATATATTTATTATAATAATAGTTATTATAATAATATATAATATTATTATGGATCATGTGAATTGGGTTTTTTAGCCCGCAGCCCACAAGAGAGTCTATAAAAGGAACCCTTGTGATGAAGCTTTCACTTGATGCAATTTCGTTTTTGATTCTCTTTTCTCACTCAAATAATTCTGTTCGTAAGCAGCTAGCACTGTGACCGGAAGCTGTTCGTGTGGACTGAGTAGAGGCGTTGCACTTCATCAACGCTCGTGATCGCTGCATCAAAGATCTGAATCGCCACAAAGAGGTAACGATTCTATCACTGACCATGCTCATTCGTAAGGATCACTAAAGGAAATTTTTGTTTTCCGCTGCGTTTAGATCGCAATTTTCCTTCAATTGATTTAACAGGATGAGTGGAAATGATAAACAGCTTACTGACAACCAAAGGAAGCCTGTAAGGGTTCATCATTATGAGAGACTGGTTCCCTCAAAGTTCTACTTCCCAGATAAGGCCGCTCATCCTTCCAAAGGAGGGATGTGAATATCTGAGAAGGACTTTTAGTCATTGGGAGGAATGTAAGCACAAGATGCTTTCCATGTTTGTGAAAGAAATCATTCTAACTACAAGGCTCTCCCTATGTCCTATCTCCTAATCTTCATCAGACACCTTCAGGCACAAACAAATCCAAAGCTCCAAGCAACTTCAAGCAACTTCAAGTATCCTCACCTTGTCTTCAACTTGTCTTCAATCTCAACCAAAGGCAAACAAAGCACAAACCCTAATCTAAGGGGACTAGAGAAGTTAAACTAGTTGAATTAGTAAGTTAGGATCACCTAAAACCTAGTACTAAAGTTAGTCCTAACTAAAATACTAAAATCAATTGTAAAATCCTACAAAAATTACTATGGGAACCTAGGTCAATCATGACTCTACCACATTAATTTCAAAGATAAAACCATCAAATTGGACCTAGAACTAAATTCTACATTCTAAGGTATCAAACCTAAAACCCTAAAAAGGAGGCACCTAAATATCAATCTAGAAAGCACACCTATTTTCATCACAAAAATGTGAGAAAAATTCTATGGGATCATACATGTCGAACCTAATCACACACAAAAAATTAGGCTAAAAATCATCACCATGAGATCAAACAAAATTCCACAAAAATATGCATCAAACATAATCATTTTAATATCAATTAAAATGCAAAATTCCAATTAAATCAGAAATTACATGAAATGAAAATATTTTTTCCCTAAAAAATAATAGACTCAATCATGAGTAGAATGCAAAAATAATGGGTTTAATTGGATTAATTTTCAATTAATTATGATTTTTACAAGAACCATGAATAAAATGAAAAAAAGAAGAAAATCCAATTAAATTAATAAGCGCACGGTGTAAATAGCAACCAAACACAGTTTAAATCTTGGGTTGGGCCATCAGGGGGGGGGGTGAATAACACTTAAATCATTAATCCCAAAACACCTGAATAAATGAAACGCAGCGTTTCCTTCAGAAATCCTTCACAACCCAGCTTTAAAACGTGGCCATTGGATCAGCCTCAAAGTCTAAGTCAAACCCTCATCCAATGGTCCTGAGGTCGTCTTCAACCTTTTAAACCTCTGAGCTTCACGCCCAGCTCCGGCCACCACCGGTGGAGCTCCGGTCATCCCCTTCAACCCTGGTTCTCTCTAGGAGCCTCTATTGCACATGGTCAAAACATGAAATTCATCCCAAATCTTGCCACGAACTCAACCATACCCTTAGTTTCCTCTGAAACCCCAAGAATCATCATATCCCAATCTCAACCGAAAATGGCAATTCTCCTATTTTATCTCTAACTCTCCAATTAACTATCTTAAATCCATCCTTCACCATTCTACAATCAATCTAGCACCTTAATTCAACCTAATTCTACCTAAATCATGCTATAGGAAGAAAGGTACCAACCTGAAAATTTTGATTGAACAGATGCACTAATCCTCCAAATCAAGCTCTCTAATGTTCTGGACACGATCAAAGAACCTTCTTCTTACTTCTGTATGCAAAAGAACCAATGGAAAATGCTTGAATCTTGAAACCCGATGGTGAGTTGCAGGTGTTGAAAATCACTTGCTCCTACACGATCTAGCCACCAATTCTTCTTGGAAATGATCTAGAATCACTCCTTGACATCCATGGAAGAAGTATCAATCAAGAAAATGGAAAGAAAATGGAGAATTTGATGAAACGATTGCAATTGCAAGCTATGAAAATTCAATCTCAAACTAAGCTCAATCCTTCAATGATCACCAACCCCTTCAAGGGATCCACTCTACTCCTTATATAGATGATGTTTGGATGATCTAGAATCCTCTAGATCCTTCCAATGAGATTTTCCACTTCTCATGTCATGAGATTTCCAATCATGTATCATGACATGTACAATCCTTGCAAACAAATTGGAATTCATCCCATTCACTTTCAATTTCTCCCCTAGTGAGATATTAGAGGTGTTTAGCTTGCAAAAAGCCTTGCTCATGCCTTGATTTTGGGTTTTGCAAGTGTTACTTAATATGCAAGTAAGTGTTTTTCAAAGCAAGTCCACAATTTAGACCTCAAATCAAAAATGTGGCTAAACCAATGTTTTTAAAATATTTTCTAGAGTCAAACTGATATATTACATGCCATGGTTTGGATGTGTAGGTTGAAAATATCAATTTCCAACTTTGGTTTATTTAACTTATGCCCTTATTTTAGGTCATTTTTGCAACTTTGAGCTACAAGCCTTTCCAACATCCCATGACCTCCTTACTAGCCTTAAAACATCATTTTGAACAAGTTTGATGTTGAATATTTTTCCATTTGAAGCTTGGAAATAGGAGTCATGGCCTTATGCTTGAAATGACCTGTAATCTCCAAATGACCAAAATGCCCTTGACTTGTCAAAGCCATAACTTGAGTTATACAAATCCTATCAAGGACTTATAGTACTCTATAGAAAGCTAAGAAGATAAGGAACAACATTCATGTTGACCAAAAGTTCATAGGAATCATCCTTCTAGGGCAAAAGTTTGATGCAAGTTGGGTAACTTTCAAGGCCCCAGATTCACATACCTCAGATGACCTGTAACTTGTCAGAGTCATAACTTGAGCTCTACAAATCCTATCAAGGACTTCTAGTACTCAAATTAAATCTAAGAACAAGCTCTACAACATTCATGTTGGGGGTAAGATGAGATGACAATCACATCTTGAGCTAAACTGCCTTGAAGATAGGGGTCAAACTAGGGGATTTTACACTGTCAAGCCTTAGAAACCCTAGCTTGAAACTTCTCAAACTCCTCAATCATGATGAGTTAACCTTGGAATCATCCTTATAGAATCTCAATTCATCAATCCATGATCACATGGCCTTTTAATTAGGTCTCAACCTTGTTCAAATCATCAGTTGACCTGGGGTCGACCCAGTCAAACCCTAATTATACCACTCATGGCTAGGTCCTCTTAATCTTGTACAACGACCTATCTAGGCCTAATGATGGCTTTCAAGACATCTCATAAGCTCTCTCAAGGCTTCAAGTCCATATTCCTGGCTTCAGAATCATCTGAGGAGCTTCCCACAACTCTCAAGTTAGGAGGCACACCTTCTTGGTTTCAACCACTCTCTCTGAGGATCTTCTAACTTCTCTGACAAGGATATCAACCCTTGAAAACTTGAATAACCCTCTTGGCTAGCTTCAAAGTCTTGTGTAGCTCTTGATTGGTACTCATACCTCTTGATCTCCTGCATACATGTCAATGAAATGCAAATGATAATGCTAATGTGAATGAAATGAAACACAAGTTAGGTAAAGAAATGTTGGTCAAATTTTGGGGTGCAACAGCTGCCCATATTCAAACGGCTTGGACCTAACTGGGTGAGAAGCGAACGGCTTTCAGACAATCAAGGTAAAAGACGGTTGAATACTGACAAACCCGGAAATTTGCCAACTGCACAAGTACACGGTACTCTGCTGGGAACAAATCTTCGAAAACTGAAACATTAGCTGCACGACGACTAACTGGGGAATTGGTCACACGGTAAGCGGTAATACATGGTCGATTATGCCGTCAGGCATCAAGATTCTCGGGACTCATCAGGTTACCAATCAAGTTAATCATGCCGTCGGGCATTCAAAGAAACTTTCGGGCATGAGTCGGACTTCATCAGTAAGTCGGGAATAGAATTCTCGGTCAATCATGAACCGATTCGGGATATCCAAACTTTTGCCATCAGGCGCTCCGCATCCGCTTGGAGAACTGCTTCGTCAATACGGTTGGACTTCAATCATCAAGTCCTCGAGGGGAGTTTCAACTTCGTTGCTTAGAAATCTGCTGGGGATGACGCATCTCCGCTAGGGATCCTGGAGAACTATCAAGTAACTCTGCTTCGAGGGTCCAGAAATCATTCTGGATGAATCATCTCTGCTGAGGACATCAAGAATCATCTTGGACAAATAACTCCGGGGGGATTTCAAGAATCATCCTAAAACAATAACTACGCTAGAGGTTTCAGGAATCATCCTGAGCACCCGCTCTGCAGGGGACTCTAAGCATCAACTTGAGCAACTGACTCTGGCGACTTTCACTGGGGATTTTTAAGAATCATCTTAAGCAAACGACCTTGCTGGGGAGAATTCAAGAATCATCTTGGGCAAGCGACTCTGCAAAGGAACACCTGTAAAACAAGAACGGTAACAACCTAGCTCATGTTTAGTATGCATATGCCGCAATGCTCCACACGGTGGAAATGCGATGCACTCACGCAAAATGTTATGCAATCATGCAAAATGCTGCGATCCCGTCAGCAAAATAAATGTTGAAGGGAGAATCCTCCTGTCAAGGAGAAAGAACCACTCTGGTAGAGGAAGGAATCATCCTGCCAAGAAGAAAAGGTCATGCCAATCTCAATCGCACTCCGCACGGGGAAGCAAACTTCAATTGACTGCTGCAGGGGAAAAAAGCTCTACGAGAACCTGGACCTGCTGAGGAAAGCGATGTCCATCGCGGAAATAAACTGCGCGGCCTTCGCGACTACTTCCCTGGAGATAACGACTCCGGCGGGGAAATACAGCATCAGCTATTCAACATTCTACTAGGGAAAACCAATCATGGCCCGAACGGCTTCCAAGGACTCGGCTCTCTTGGGGATCTGCAAACTCGGCTGGAGAAGAAGAAATCATCCTGCTTCGGGGGAGAGTACGAATCTGCGGGGAATCTCAATTCCGCTGGGGACTTCAGTCTGGAACTATCAATTGCTGCACACTTCAGTATGTGACTCCTACGAGACCTGCACTTGTGACCCGGTGCTGGGGAGACGACATTCCTTCAGGATGTACTTGGCTGGGGAGAGAATCTTCTCTGCCTGGGGAGACATATCAATGCTCACGATCTCATGTTTAGACTCTACGGGGAGAGGCTGCTGAACCTGCTGGAGAAGGAGGAATCATCCTGCTTGGGGAACGCGTATGGCGTACTGTCTGGTACATGCTACACCTGCAACAACATAAACAAACAGACAAGATACCCTTCTCAAAGGGACCTATCCAGGTTATCATCTTGTGACAATGTTCGAGTAATTCATTGTTTCAAAAATCAGTGGCCTAGGCTAGTAAGTTTATGTATGCGCATTTTGTCAAAAACATCGGCGTTCTTTTTCGCAAACAAAACAGATAAATGCTAAGCAGACAAACAGAATTGCTGAATAGTATACATTTTATTGATAACGAACCCCAGAATGGGTAAAAAGGTTTTACAACTGAGGAAAGCTCCTGGAATGAGGAAGCCGCGCAAAAATAAAACATAAATATACATCAGTATATACAAATGTCGGCAACGAGGCGTAGACGAACACCATGAGTTGATCCCTCTATGACCCACTCGACTTCGATACTTCTCCGACGCTTCAGCTTCAGAAGAGATTGATTCAGATAAACGGCCCTCAGGTCTTCCAAACCACTAAACAATGAAAGTCCACACGTGGAACGCAGTCATTTGCTTTTTCAAATCCCTAACTTTTGCGTGAACCGCCCTTTGCGGGTTTTCGATTCACCGGGATACCCTTTTTTGCCAAAGTCGCCCTTCCGGGTTTTCGACCTTGCGGGTCTACATTTTTTCAATTTATATCCCTAATTTTTGCCCGAACCTTTTTCCTTTTTTATGGTTTGCCAGGATGCCCCATTTTTGCCTGGATATTCTTTTTCTTTCCAGCGGGTCATTTTTAAGCAAAGTACTTTTTAACTGCGTCCGCGTTCACCGGGGATGCAAAATCTTCACCATCCATCGTGGATAACAACAAAGCTCCTCCCGAGAAGACCTTGCTGACGACGTACGAACCTTCGTAATTGGGAGTCCACTTGCCCCGGTGATCGGAGTGTGGAGGAAGAATCTTCTTCAGGACGAGATCACCCATCTGAAAGCTTCTAGGACGCACCTTCTTATCATAGGCTTTCTTCATTCGGCTTTGGTATAAACGACCATGCGCATTCGATGCTAACCTCTTCTTGTCCATCAGGCTGAGTTGGTTTAGTCGGTTCGTAATCCATTCTGCCCCGTCGAGTTTCACGTCAACCAAAACTCGCAAAGAAGGGATCTCCACTTCTAACGGTAAGACAGCCTCCATACCGTACACCAAGGAGAAAGGAGTTGCCCCGATCGACGTACGTACCGTTGTACGATAACCGTGCAATGCGAATGGCAGCATCTCGTGCCAATCCTTGTAGGTCACAACCATCTTCTGAACAATCTTCTTTATGTTCTTATTGGCCGCTTCAACGGCACCATTCATCTTCGGCCGGTAAGGAGATGAGTTGTGGTGTTCAATCTTGAAACTCTGGCACAGCTCCTTCATCATCTTGTTATTCAAATTCGAACCATTATCAGTAATGATCTGCTCGGGAATTCTGTAACGACAGATGATATCCCTCTTTATGAATTTAGCCACCACCTGCTTGGTCACATTAGCATATGAGGCTGCCTCCACCCACTTGGTGAAGTAGTCGATAGCTACTAGAGTGAAGCGATGACCGTTAGATGCAGTGGGCTCGATCTTTCCTATCATGTTGATGCCCCACATGGAGAACGGCCACGGGGAAGACATGACATTCAACGGGCATGGCGGCACATGAACTTTATCAGCATAAATTTGGCATTTATGACATCTCTTCGCGAATTTGAAACAATCCGACTCCATCGTCAGCCAGTAGTACCCTGCTCTCAGGATCTTTCTCGTCATAGCATGCCCGCCGGCGTGCGTGCCAAATGTGCCTTCATGGACTTCTTCCATGAGCATACTCGCCTCTCTCTCATCTACACATCTGAGTAGCACGAGATCGTGGTTTCTTTTATACAAAACTCCATCAGGATTGAGATAAATATTTTCAGACAGCCTCCTCAGAGTCTTCTTATCCTGGGTTAACGCTCCCGTCGGATACTCCTTAGTCATAAGGAAGGTCTGGATATCATGGAACCATGGCTTGCCGTCTGCGGCTTCCTCGATCGCAAAGATGAACGCAGGTCTATCAAGACGAGAAAGGACAATTCTCGGAGCTTCATTCCAAAAATTGACTTTATACATCGAAGCCAATGTGGCTAAGGCATTCGCCATCTGATTTTCGGCCCTGGGCACATGATGGAGTTCCACTCGATCAAAGAACGGAAGTAGCCTTCTGGCATAGTTCATGTACGACACCAAATTCGATTGACGAGTCTCCTACTCCCCTTTAATCTGGTTAATCACAAGTGCCGAGTCACCATATACGTCTAGGTTCTTGATTCTCAAATCAATTGCCTCTTCTAGACCCATGATGCATGCTTCGTACTCCGCTTCATTATTGGTGACTGGAAACGTCAGTGTCGCAGTAAACGGGATATGGGATCCGTGGGGAGTCGTGATGATCACCCCAATGTCACTTCCATAGGAATTAACCGCCCCGTCAAATATCAATTTCCACTGGGATTTCCTATCTGGCCCCTCGTCGGGCAACGGTTCATCGCAATCCTTCGCTTTGAGAAACATGATATCCTCATCAGGGAATTCAAATTTCATCGGTTGGTAATCCTCGATCGGCTGATCGGCCAGGTATTCAGACAGTACGCTGCCCTTAATGGCCTTCTGCGAAACGTACTGAATGTCATATTCCGTCAACACCATTTGCCATCTGGAAATCCTGCCCGAAAGCGCTTGCTTCTCGAAGACGTACTTGATCGGATCCGTCTTCGAAATTAGCATGGCGGTGTGATTGAGCATGTACTGTCGTAAACGTTTGGCAGCCCAGGCTAGTGCACAACACGTTTTCTCCAGCATCGAGTAATGAGATTCACAATCTGTGAACTTTTTACTCAAGTAGTAAATGGCATGCTCCTTTCTGCCCGTCTCGTCGTGCTGACCGAGAACACACCCCATACTATTCTCAAGAACTGTCAAGTACATGATTAATGGTCGTCCGGCCACTGGGGGTATCAAGATCGGAGGTTCCTGCAGATACTGTTTTATCTTGTCGAATGCCTTCTGGCAATCCTCGTTCCAAATAATCGCCTGATCTTTCTTGAGCAGCTTGAACATCGGTTCACACGTGGCCGTGAGCTGAGAAATAAACCTTGCAATGTAGTTTATTCGGCCCAGGAAACCACGAACTTCTTTTTCTGTTCTTGGCGCTGGCATTTCTTGTATCGCTTTAATCTTCGCAGGATCAACCTCGATGCCTCTTTCACTCACGATAAACCCCAGTAACTTTCTGGACCGTACTCCGAAAGTACACTTGTTAGGATTCAGCCTCAACCTGAACTTCCTAAGCCTCTCAAAAAGCTTCAGCAAATTGACCAGGTGTCCCTCCTCCGTTTGGGACTTCGCAATCATGTCATCAACATAGACTTCAATCTCATGATGAATCATGTCATGAAACAAAGTTACCATTGCTCGTTGGTAAGTGGCCCCTGCGTTCTTCAGACCGAAAGGCATTACCTTGTAGCAGAATGTTCCCCAGGGAGTGATAAACGTAGTTTTATCCATGTCCTCCGGCGCCATCTTGATCTGATTGTAGCCGGAGAAGCCATCTATGAACGAAAACATGGAGAACTGAGCTGTATTGTCGACCAACACATCAATATGAGGCAGCGGGAAATCATCTTTAGGGCTCGCCCTATTCAAATCCCGATAATCGACGCACATTCGTACCTTACCGTCTTTCTTCGATACAGGCACTATATTGGCGACCCACGGAGGGTAAGTAGTGACCGCTAAGAAGCCAGCATCGAGCTGCTTCTGCACTTCTTCTTTGATCTTAACGGCCATATCTGGTCGCGTCCTCCTAAGCTTCTGCTTAACGGGAGGACAATCTTCTCGCAGCAGCAAGTGGTGGACCACGATGTTAGTGTCAAGTTCGGGCATATCTTTGTATGACCAAGCAAAGACGTCACTATACTCTCTCAGCATCTCGACCAATCTCTGCTTGACATCACTCTGCAATGCAGCCCCTATCCTGACGTTCCTGACGAGTTCTTCAGAACCCAGATTCACAATCTCGATCTCCTCTTCATGAGGCAAAATAACTTTCTCTTCTTGTTTCAACAAGCGGGCCAACTCTTCAGGAAGGTCTTCGTCCTCATCAATCTCTTCTTCGGCTTGATAGATCGGGCAATCGAAGTCTAAGTGAGCCGTAGAAGATCCAGAGTCGGTGTCATCTGCTATGTGGATCCTGCAATAACAAGGGTTAATCTTAAGACAAGGATATGCAGGTTAGCACAAACCCCGTTGCCATTTTTTTGTTTTTCAAAACAAATATAAAACAGGAATAATAGAGATCACAATATTTGAATACGAAGAAAACGCCTTTTGATTTATTGATAAAATGCATGTACATAATCCAACAAGGCCCTGACAATAAAACCACTATGCCTCGGGTAGGACATAGGGTTGTACAATGATTGGAAAAAGTAAATCATTACTCTTTGCTTGTCATCTGGATGATATCCTTGACGGACCAATTGTTGAGGCCCTCGCCTGGCTTGCTTGGCTGGATCCAAGAGTCGAGGTCACAGTCGCTATCTCCGCTGTCTTCAGACACCGTGTTGACGCTTTCAAAAATCACCCCGCCACTGGTAAACTGGATCGGCCCTTTACCTCGCGACGTACTGCTAGAAGAAGAAGCTTCAGCTCCAGGAGAATATCCCAACCCAAACTTGTCTTGCTTGTTAGGTATCTTCAAAATTCGCCCCCAGCCTGGGGTAGATCCGGCTTGAACAACGGCCCGGGCTTCCTTGAAGGAAGAGAGAGTCATCTCTTGTTTTTCAGTGACTACAAGAGCTACGTCCTTGACTGTAACAGCTTCGAACGCTTGGCATAGAGTTTCATGGATTTCCCCATCCATCTCAACATACTTGAAGGACGACAAATGGCTCACCATTATGTCTTCCTGACCACATACGGTCACGATGCTACCTCCGACAGCATACTTGAGTTTCTGGTGCAACGTGGAGGTCACGGCTCCAGCAGCATGGATCCACGGCCGACCCAAGAGACAGTTGTAGGCAGGCATGATGTCCATAATGTAAAAGATCGCATCGAATGTTTCCGGCCCGACTTGGATTGGCAGGGTCACCTCCCCGAAAACATGGCGTTTGGTTCCATCGAACGCTTTCACAACCAGATCACTGGGTGTGCAAATCACTCTGCGAGTATCTAACTTCATTAATGCCTTCTTCGGAAGAACATTGAGTGACGAACCCGTGTCCACCAACACGTGCGACATAATCATTCCCCTACACTCTATCGAGATGTGCAGGGCGCTATTGTGATTCCTCCCTTTTGGCGTCAGCTCTAGGTCAGTGAACCCTAACCCATTTCCAGCATTCACATGGGCTACGACCTCTTCTAGTTGATTTACCGATATTTCCTACGGTACATATGCGGCGTTCAACACCTTCAGAAGCGCGTTGCGGTGTGCTTCAGAACACAGCAACAAGTTCAGGATGGAAATCTTCGAGGGTGTCTGATGGAGATGATCCACAATCTTGTAGTCACTCTTTTTAATCAACCGCATAAACTCCTCGGCGTCTTTAACAAGTAAGTCTTTTTCTGCCCCGGGATCTCTTCGACGACTTTACTCTTCCCTCTATCGGTTGCATCAGCTCTGTCTGCTTTGTTCTCCACGACCTCTGGCGGTGCAAACACTCTTCCGCTACGAGTGATACCATTGATTCCCGCAAGGTTCTCCATAGACGACCCAAACGGTTCTAGCTCCAACTTCTGTCCGTTGCAGTAGACTTCAGCCCCATAATGCCATGGGACTGCATTAGTGCTTTCGAACGGTATCGGCTCGACTTTGGTGATGGTAATCGTAGGCGGCCTGGGTGTAGAAATAGTTATCATCTGGCGAGGGATGGTGATGGTGGCAACCTCATCATCTTGCTTCAGCATTACCTCTCCCGATTCACATTCGGCCCTCCGGCTGAACTGTAAAATCCCTTCAGTCATCAGACTTTGAATTCCTTCTACCAACTGTTCACATCCATCAGGACTAGTCGCACAACCCATACACAGCTCTCCGCATCCTGGAAAGAAACCTCTTTTCATCAGCTTAGCTTTAACGAAGCTAAGCGGCGTCTTCATATCTCTGACATCAGTCAGCACATCCAAGTTCTCGTCTTCGATAATGGCGTTTACTCCACCCCCCTATGATTCGGCATAGGGTTCTTCGTGACATTTGGCACATTATCGGAGAAGTTGATGATCTTAGCGTCCACCATGTCCTGCACCTTGTGCTTGAAGGCTTTGCAATTCTCTACTGTGTGGCCTGGTGCCCCTGAGTGAAACTCAGAAGTTGCATTCGCGTCATAACCTGGCGGCGGTGCCCCTGTCAAGGGAGCCAAATTTCTCTTTTGGATCAACTGTAGCTGAAGCAAAGTCTACAATAGTTGCGCGTACGACATGGGCGGTGTCTCGAGGTGACGGCTCGACAGAGGTGCCCGATTCTAATACTTTCTGTACCCTTGTTGATTCGGCTGCTGCTGCTGTGGCTGTTGAACTGCCGGGATAGTTATACTGGCCACCTGTTGGTGAGGACCTTTACCCTTCCTTCGAGCGTTGGTCACGGCGCTCGCTTCTCCTTCTCGTCTTTTGCCACTATAAGGTTTTTTTCCGCCTCCTCCAGATGAGGATGACTCACCTAGAATTTTCCCGAGTTTGATCCCATTTTCGATGTGCTCACCTGTGATAATGAGATCTGAGAAGGTTCCAGACATGCCGCTGACCAATTTCTCATAGTAAACCCCTGGGAGGGTGGCTACGAACATCTGCACAAGCTCACGTTCAACCATCGGCGGCTGAACCCTGGCTGCCAACTCACGCCACCGCTGGGCGTATTCCTTAAACCCTTCGTTGTTCCTTTGCGACAGATTTTGCAGTTGGACTCGGTTCGGGGCCAAGTCGTTGTTGTATTGGTAGTGGTGCACAAATGCTTCAGCAAGGTCCTTCCACGTGCGCACACTGGTAGGCTCCAGACTCATGTACCATTCGAGGGATGGTCCGGACAGACTGTCCTGAAAGAAGTGCATCAGCAACTTCTCGTCCTCAGAATGAGCTGACATTTTCCTGTAATACGATCTCAGGTGGACGCGAGGGCAAGTGGTGCCCTTATACTTTTCAAAGTCAGGTACCTTGAACTTGGGAGGCACCTTGAAATCAACAATCAGTCCCAACTTGGACATATAAACACCCAGGGTGTTCTGGTTCTCGATACTCCTCATCTTATCCTCGAGTGCCTTGAACCTTAGCCGTGCTTCAGCAGTCAGCTCCCCTTCAGCACCTCTCTAAGAGAACACATCGTCTTGACGGTCTTTTAACCATGGCTGAGGCCCGAACAGATTTCCAACACCTGCGTTGCCGTTGCCCAGCCCAACATTGACATTAGCTTCAAAATTTCCATTACCGACGCCCGTCGTATTGCCGTTGAGTCCCATGTTAGCTATCACATTGCCGTTGGTGCTGCCATTCCCCCCGGTCACGGGGACGCCATTCTGAGGAGTTTCAACTGGTGGAGGGGTAGGCACAGTCCCTCCATGGAGTACCCCATTGCTATCGACCCTTGAAATCAGAGGCTGAACCAAGGTTCTGAGCTGATCCTGGCCATTGGCGACCGCTTGCATGAGCTCCATGAAGCGATCCATTCTTTCGCGAAGTTCTTGAACATCAGTTTGCACTTGCTCCATGATTCTGGTTTGATTTGCTCTGGTCGGATAGCGGTGAATTGGTCTCTGATCAATCCTAGAACAACCTGAAACAACCTAAAAACACAAAAGGGTTAGGAAAAACGACAAAGTGCTCGTTATGCAAATGCTCCATGCAAATGCAAACGTGTGTCTGTGCGTTAGGGAGATCTCCCCCGATCCTAGTGCCTGAGTGCCAGTGCTGATAATAAGAAGTCCGAGTCCAGTCATGGAAATAACAATCTCATATATAAAGAAACCCCATCAAGGCGGTACACCACGTCAGTGAATACAAGATGAATCAATAGCATGACCTCAACCAACAAGCCTGGTGATGGTCAGCATACAACAATGATCAAAACAAAAGGAATACAACTAGTCAAGCACGGCCACGGGCGCAAAACTCTTTTAACAACCCCTTCGTTTCTGGATGATCAGGCCGAGTGAGCAACCCTTCGACGAGTAACTCCCTCTGCATAATGGTGTATTGAAGACCTTCAACCGAATCTTCCCATGCTCCTTCGCCGAAACACTCTTCTAACTTCCGCTTTTTGGACTCAAACGTCAGTTTGCACTCCTTCAGGTTAGCGAGAGCTTTGTTGAGCTGGCCTTCGGCGGTGTATCTGCGAGCGGTTTCTTCATCAAACCTCTTCTCACTAGCCTTCACCTGGGCTTTCAGCTTGGAGATCTGTTGCATCAGCTTATCCTCCCGCTCTTTCCTGGTGGCTAGGGAGGCCTTCCAGTGCTGGTTAAACTTGGATATCCTCCGATATGCTTCGTCCAAGTGCTGCTTCTTCATAGCCAGTACGTCGTTGACGGCTTTGAAGTCTTGACCCATGCGCTCACGCTCAGCTATCTGCTTAGTCAAGTTTGTACCTAGCCGGTTCACCAGCTCTGTCTGCCTCTTGAAGGAATGAACGGCTTCGTTTCTCTCGCTCCTGAGTTGCGCCAATTCTTTCTCCAGTTCTTCATTTACCCTCTTCAATTCATCTCTCTCAGCTAACACCTGATTATGTTACTGAATAGGCACGGTAGTAGGCTCTTCAATCATTGGAGGGCTTTCTGGCTTGGCAGGAAGAAACGACATCCCTATAGCATATGCTCTGGCTCTGATCCAAGTCACATACGGAGGGTAAGCTTGATTATTGCTTCTCCCCAGCAATGGTTTTCCCCTCTTACTGATGCCATTCCAAGCGCGCTGAAGCTTAGATAACAGATCCCCCTCTATAAGACCAGTGAGGTACAGAGGTTCCTGCACCTCTTCATCCTTCGGCGGAGCTCTCAAAGGATAAGCGAACTGTCGGACCAGCAAAGACGGATTATAGTTTATACAGCCCTTCCTGCCTATCAGAGGCACGTTCGGAAACCCGCTGCAGCTGAAGATAATCTCAGTACCCAACCTATCTTTGTCAAACCAGTCAATATCCTCTGCAGATAGACTCATCAAACGCTCGGACCACTCAGCTGTGGCTGCAGACGAAACAAAGGGACCCCTCTTGGGCAGATGACTATCAAGCCATTTATAAAGCAAAGGCACACAACACGAGACATTCTTGCCCCTTCTGTTCTCGTTTTTGTAGTGGATGGAATGGTAGACATCTCCTATCAAGGTAGGGACTGGATTCCCTGAAGCAAAGATGCGAAAGGCGTCGAAGTCTACAAAATCGGGCATATTGGGGAACCGAATGATGCCATATATGCATAGAGCAAGAATGGCGTTGAACACGACCCAACATCCGTCTTTGGCGCACTGCTGAGCCTTACCCACTAAGAACTGCGAGGAGAAACTGGGAACCTTGTTCCAACTAGACAATACCAACTCGGAGGCATCCAGATGTAGTGACGGAGCTAGACTAGCCAGATTAGGCTCAACATCCATATGAACAAAAGGCATCTGCCTCTTGATAGGCACACCTAACAAATCAGCATATTCCTCTAACGTGGGTGCGAGAACAAAATCCTAGAAAGTAAAGCATCTCAACGGAGGATCGTAGAACTGCAGCAGAGCATGCAACCCATTCAACTCAAACGCAGAAGGCTTACGAACCAAACTGAGCAATTTGCCGTAAGATTTTCTGAACTCATCTCTCACAGAATCATCTGCTAAAGCAACCAAACCAGTCAGCTGAACCACATCAGGGGCAGGGAGCTTGTAAGCCACGGTCTTCCTCAGAGAACCTATAACAAAACAATAGGAGGCAAGAAATCCTGGATCGGGGAAACGGTACCTGCAACACAGACACATGTTAATGAAATGCAAATGAGTATGCAAAGCAACGTAAAATGCAATCATGCAGCAGGAGATCAAGGCAACTGTGTTGTGGAGATTCTGTATCAACAAAACCATGATGCTGCTCTGTCAAGAACAACCAATATCTCTGATAATAAGAAAACCCTGGTATCGGACCACAAATCTGCTCTGTCAAGAACATACATATCTGATAATAAGGACCTCTGATATAGGACCAAAAAAATTTTCTCTGTCAAGAACACACATCTGATAATAAGGACCTCTGATACAGGACCAAAACATCTGCTCTGTCAAGAACACACATCTGATGATGAGATCCTTAAACCCCAGTCATAAACCTGCTCTGTCAAGAACAATCATACATCTGCTGATGAGATCTTCTGATCCCAATCATAAACCTGCTCTATCAAGAACAAATACTCATCTGAAAGATAAGATCCTCTGATCCCAATCAAAAATCTGCTCTATCAAGAACAATCATACATCTGAATATAAGGTCCTCTGATATAGGACCGAAACTCTGCTCTGTCAAGAACAATCATATGTCTGATGATGAGAAACTCCGGTACCAACAAAACTGATTCACTATCAAGAAAACCAGGTAGTCTGAAGGTCAAAGTTTCCTGCAATAAACCCAGCCCTGCTCACAGGTATGGACCTAAACTGACTCAAGTTCGACATCCTATGCGTTCATCAGCGTCACAGACATTCAAGAAGGGTGATACGATACCCAAAAGGTGTGGCATCACCAGCTCATGAAGCGGCCTCACTCGGCTGAATCACAAATGATCGGTCCCCAGAGTCGACAATCCTCCAAACCAACAACCCCCTCAACCCAAAGGGTTGAAAAAGAAGCCAACCGGGAGAACCTCGTCTGAGCGTGGATTTCATGAGACACTAGTGCCTGTCAAGCAAGCACGTGCCCACTAATTTCCACAACTAATGCTATGTTCACTCAAGCCTGGGTCTGGCTTCTCACTCATCAGAATGCCCCTCCCACAACAACATAGATAATCATATCATACTGAAAAATAAAGTGCGGGAAATGAAATGCGATAAATAAACACAACCCAACAAGTAATCATACAAGCGCTAGGATTGACTCTCGCAGGGGACGTCGGATCCCCAAACTGACTCACATTCGGGACGTTGGATCCCAGGAAACTATCAAGTCCCCAGCAGAGTCGCCAGTTGTCGCTTCCGCGAAAATAAGGTGCCGGAAAAACAGAAGAGTCGCCACCTTTCGTTATTTATCCCTCGGAGCGGGAAAGGAAACGATCGGAAAAACCTGACGAAAAAGGTATAAGACAAGGTCATCGCAACCATTGTCTGGGTTCGGGAGTCAGCTATGCAAGGGGAAGGTATTAGCACCCCTCACGTCCGTCGTACTCGACGGGATCCACGCTTGTTATGTTTACTGGTCGAGTTGGTTTATCTATCTACCTATCAAGGTTGGCTTAAACAGAAAAGAAAAATGACTCGGCAAAGCGTCACGCTGTATGCCTACGTATTCTCATCAGAGAATGAGAAATCAGAGTCCACGTAGTTCGACCTACTACTGGTTACGGGGAAGGTGGCTCGCCAATACGTCAGTACTGTACCTACGTACTCTCAACAGGTATGAGAGATCAGAGCTTACGTAGTTCGGGATAATACGGAATACGGGAATTCAGATTCATCTGTTTTATCGAGTAGGGTTAAACAGCAGTTCCAGCAGTTAGGGACAAAGCCTGTTTGCGTTGGCGCTGAAGTTTAACGACACTCTTTTCTTCAGAAAAACTTCCTTTGAATTATGGGCGCACGGGGCAAAAAAGTTTGAAGTTTGTTTTCTGTCTTTTACGGAAGAAGTGTTTTTTATTGTGTTTGCAATTTCAATCGCACTAAAGACTATGACCTGAGAGTGAATGCGTCGCATGTCACCCAAAGGGTGCCATACTAAAAATCCGGACTGTTGAAAAGAAACTCTCCAACAATCCTTTCTCAGATAGCTTAAGGCTCCTGACGTACGAAAGAAATTATTCATGATTACTGTATCTTAAGCTGTTTTGAGATGAGAAGAGAACAGGCTCAACTAAAGGGAGACTATCAAGTCATAATGTTGTCATGCCAAGGATTCATCCTATGGTTGAGGTTTGAAATAGGGAACTCCTAGAAGTTATCATGCATAGGTTTCAACCTAAAGTTCTATCATCACTTCCTTATCAAAGGAAGTGAGATTCCTAAGGGATCATGTCAATGATACACAGAAGCAAAGCCATACAGTAACAGTACAAGCAGAGGGAGCAACTCAACCTCTAGTGCAATCATGCTCCTAATTAAAGTCAGTCTAATCATGGGCTTATTCTAATGCATCAAGCAAGTCAAACAAGGCACATCAGCACAGAAAAGAAAACAGACAAGAAAGCAGATCAACAACTCTCTCAACTCCAAGCCTCAGCTCTTCTGACAGCAACTCAATCTTTAGACTTCAACCACCTCTCAAGGCTATCATCTTTCATGACAAATATCAATTTGTTTCCAGGGTTTCAATCCATCAAACACAAGTATCAACTTGTCCTTTCTTCTTCAAGCTTCAGCTCCTTAGTCAATTCTACCTTCAGGCTTCATTCTTACCCACAAGTATCAACTTAATTCCTTCAGGCTCTCCAAGCATCAATGTACAAATATCAACTTGTCCTTCTTCTTCAAGCCTCAGCTCTACACTCAATCTCAATTGAATCCTCTTCATAAGTATCAACTTAGTCTTCAAGCTTCAGCTCTCTATGCTCTACCAGTCTCAACTTGGTCTTCTCTCTTACAAGCTTCAACTTCTTAGAGTAGTCTTCAATCATATGGGAGTGTCAACTTCATCCTTCAATTCTTTAAGCCTCAGCTCTTCATTCAATCTTTATTGGATCTTCAAGTATCAACCTGCTCTTCTTGCTCTTCAGGCTTCAGCTGCAATGGCAATGCTCAAGGAATCATCCTCTTCCACACCCTTCAATGAAGTTCTCATCTCCAAACTCAAGCCCAATATCTCTCAAGATACTCAAACCAGAAGATAATTGATTTAACAGGATGAGTGGAAATGATAAACAGCTTACTGACAACCAAAGGAAGCCTGTAAGGGTTCATCATTATGAGAGACTGGTTCCCTCAAAGTTCTACTTCCCAGATAAGGCCACTCATCCTTCCAAAGGAGGGATGTGAATATATGAGAAGGACTTTTAGTCATTGGGAGGAATGGAAGCACAAGATGCTTTCCATGTTTGTGAAAGAAATCATTCTAACTACAAGGCTCTCCCTATGTCCTATCTCCTAATCTTCATCAGACACCTTCAGGCACAAACAAATCCAAAGCTCCAAGCAACTTAAAGCATCCTCACCTTGTCTTCAACTTGTCTTCAATCTCAACCAAAGGCAAACAAAGCACAAACCCTAATCTAAGGGGAGTAGAGAAGTTAAACTAGTTGAATTAGTAAGTTAGGATCACCTAAAACCTAGTACTAAAGTTAGTCCTAACTAAAATACTAAAATCAATTGTAAAATCCTACAAAAATTACTATGGGAACCTAGGTCAATCATGACTCTACCACATTAATTTCAAAGATCAAACCATCAAATTGGACCTAGAACTAAATTCTACATTCTAAGGTATCAAACCTAAAACCCTAAAAAGGAGGCACCTAAATATCAATCTAGAAAGCACACCTATTTTCATCACAAAAATGTGAGAAAAATTATATGGGATCATAGATGTCTAACCTAATCACACACAAAAAATTAGGCTAAAAATCATCACCATGAGATCAAACAAAATTCCACAAAAATATGCATCAAACATAATCATTTTAATATCAATTAAAATGCAAAATTCCAATTAAATCAGAAATTACATGAAATGAAAATATTTTTTCTCTAACAAATAATAGACTCAATCATGAGTAGAATGCAAAAAGAATGGGTTTGATTGGATTAATTTTCAATTAATTATGATTTTTACAAGAACCATGAATAAAATGAAAAAAAGAAGAAAATCCAATTAAATTAATAAGCGCACGGTGTAAATAGCAACCAAACACAGTTTAAATCTTGGGTTGGGCCATCAGGGGGGTGTGAATAACACTTAAATCATTAAGCCCAAAACGCCTGAATAAATGAAACGCATCGTTTCCTTCAGAAATCCTTCACAACTCAGCTTTAAAACGTGGCCATTGGATCAGCCTCAAAGTCTAAGTCAAACCCTCATCCAATGGTCCTGAGGTCGTCTTCAACCATTCAAACCCCTGAGCTTCGCACCCAGCTCCGGCCACCACTGGTGGAGCTCCGGTCATCCCCTTCAACCCTAGTTCTCTCTAGGAGCCTCTATTGCACATGGTCAAAACATGAAATTCATCCCAAATCTTGCCATGAACTCAACCATACCCTTAGTTTCCTCTGAAACCCCAAGAATCATCATATCCCAATCTCAATCGAAAATGGCAATTCTCCTATTTTGTCTCTAACTCTCCAATTAATTATCTGAAATCCATCCTTCAACATTCTACAATCAATCTAGCACCTTAATTCAACCTAATTCTACCTAAATCATGCTATAGGAAGAAAGGTACCAACCTGAAAATTTTGATTGAACAGATACACTAATCCTCCAAATCAAGCTCTCTAATCTTCTGGACACGATCAAAGAAACTTCTTCTTACTTCTGTATGCAAAAGAACCAATGGAAAATGCTTGAATCTTGAAACCCGATGGTGAGTTGCAGGTGCTGAAAATCACTTGCTCCTACACGATCTAGCCACCAATTCTTCTTGGAAATGATCTAGAATCACTCCTTGACATCCATGGAAGAAGTATCAATCAAGAAAATGGAAAGAAAATGGAGAATTTGATGAAACCGATTGCACTTGCAAGCTATGAAAATTCAATCTCAAACTAAGCTCAATCCTTCAGTGATCACCAACCCCTTCAAGGTATCCACTCTACTCCTTATATAGATGAAGTTTGGATGATCTAGAATCCTCTAGATCCTTCCAATGAGATTTTCCACTTCTCATGTCATGAGATTTCCAATCATGTATTATGACATGTACAATCCTTGCAAACAGCTTGGAATTCATCCCATTCACTTTCAATTTCTCTCCTAGTTAGATATTAGAGGTGTTTAGCTTGCAAAAAGCCTTGCTCATGCCTTGATTTTGGGTTTTGCAAGTGTTACTTAATATGCAAGTAAGTGCTTTTCAAAGCAAGTCCACAATTTAGACCTCAAATCAAAAATGTGGCTAAACCAATGTTTTTAAAATGTTTTCTAGAGTCAAAATGATATATTACATGCCATGGTTTGTATGTGTAGGTTGAAAATATCAATTTCCAACTTTGGTTTATTTAACTTATGCCCTTATTTTAGGTCATTTTTGAAACTTTGAGCTACAAGCCTTTCCAACATCTCATGACCTCCTTACTAGCCTTAAAACATCATTTTGAACAAGTTTGATGTTGAAGATTTTTCCATTTGAAGCTTGGAAATAGGAGTCATGGCCTTATGCTTGAAATGACCTGTAATCTCCAAATGACCAAAATGCCTTTGACTTGTCAAAGCCATAACTTGAGTTCTAAAATCCTATCAAGGACTTCTAGTACTCTCTAGAAATCTAAGAAGATAAGGAACAACATTCATGTTGACCAAAAGTTCATAGGAATCATCCTTCTAGGGAAAACGTTTGATGCAAGTTGGGTAACTTTCAAGGCCCCAGATTCACATACCTCAGATGACCTGTAACTTGTCAAAGTCATAACTTGAGCTCTACAAATCCTATCTAGGTCTTCTAGTACTCAAATTAAAGCTAAGAACAAGCTCTACAACATTCATGTTGGGGTTAAGATGACATGACAATCACATCTTGAGCTAAACTGCCTTGAAGATAGGGGTCAAACTAGGGGATTTTACACTGTCAAGCCTTAGAAACCCTAGCTTGAAACTTCTCAAACTCCTCAATCATGATGAGTTAAACTTGGAATCATCCTTATAGCATCTCAATGCATCAATACATGATCACATGGCCTTTGGATTAGGTCTCAACCTTGTTCAAATCATCAGTTGACCTGGGGTCGACCCAGTCAAACCCTAATTATACCACTCATGGCTAGGTCCTCTTAATCTTGTACAATGACTTATCTAGGCCTCATTATGGCTTTAAAGACATCTCATAAGCTCTCTCAAGGCTTCAAGTCCATATTCTTGGCTTCAGAATCATCTGAGGAGCTTCCCACAACTCTCAAGTTAGGAGGCACACCTTCTTGGTTTCAACCACTCTCCCTGAGGATCTTCTAACTTCTCTAACAAGGATATCAATCCTTGAACACTTGAATAACCCTCTTGGCTAGCTTCAAAGTCTTGTGTAGCTCTTGATTGGTACTCATACCTCTTGATCTCCTGCATACATGTCAATGAAATGCAAATGATAATGCTAATGTGAATGAAATGAAACACAAGTTAGGTAAATAAATGTTGGTCAAATTTTGGGGTGCAACAGTACTCTACAGGAACCTCTTGTTAGTATTTGTGTTATGATAAATTTTACTTGCTAAGGAAAAGTGCTAAGGTAAAGACCTAAGGATATATACACTAAGTGTACTCGCCAAGACATAACATCCCATGCCTACATATCCTAACTAGGATGGAATCAGAGCAATCGTAGTTCACCTAACTAGGGTGAAAGAACTCTTGACTATGGTTAAGGTTCCAAGGGGAATAAGTATCCATAACAATGATGCTTATGTAGAGTTAACAAACTCTCTAAGTCTATGTTGAAATACTAACTAGAGGTTGACTTTAACAAAAGTCAACAAGGGGAAGGTGAGTACCCATAACAATGGTACACATATAGAGTTAACAAACTTTACGCTTATGTTCTAAGTTGTAGGACTCCTAACAAGGTGTGCTAAAGGTTTTGACTTAACAAATTCAAGGGGATAAGGTTCTAAACCCAAAACTAGGTAGAAGGTCCTAATGACTCTAACAAGGTCAAAGAGGTAAGGATAAATGAGCAATCTATGACATTGAGTAAATAGAGGGACTTTCCTTTGGAACAAGGAACACAAGAAAAACTTTAGCATGAAGGCTAACAAGCTACATCACTTGGGGAAACTTAACATAGCTTAAGCACACACATACATTCAATCAAACAAGAAGAAGATATAGTATCATTATATTATCATCAAACAGGGTGTTAAGCATATGGTATCCAAACATCATGTGATCACATACTTAAAAAAATGTCAAAAAAACAAAGTGGTAACAAGAATGCATAACTCTAAAATATGACAAAATACTTTACATGAATTTGCAAATGGCTCAAACATGTCCATATGCACCAAGAGAAACAAAGGAAACAAACCAAAAAGTCAAAGTGGTTCATAAGAAAACCCTGGAAAAGTACATATTTCAAACATGCATAAGTACCATAAAAATAAATAGTTTTTGGAGATTTCTTGATACCACAATAAAAATAGATAGCAACATGAACACATAGCAAAAATAATGGATTTGAAATCATAAAAAATGAGAGAGTTATGATATTTCAAAGTTGTGAAGAAAATAAGTAAAACAAGTCACCAAAAATAAAGGAAATGGTCCTCAATGGTGTTGAACACACACCCCTGGTTTCAAGTCTAAAACTTTAACCAACTGAGCCATCCGAATGGCTTGTCAACATAATGCACATGCTGGAATAAATGACAGTAACAAGTTAAAAATGCAAAAAAACACAAAAGCGTGACCACCAAGGGTCGAACCCAGGACATGGTGAATACATGACACGACAAGGATATGGTTACGCCACTGGGGTGGCCTGTTACATCCAAACATTATGTACTTTTAAATCTATATATTTTAAAACAAACATTAAAATGGCCAGCTCAGCGCCATGTCACCACACCTCAGCTCCACCTCACCATTCTTCTTCCTTCTCTCTTTATCACATGAACAAAAACAACAACAAAACTTCCACATCCCATAAGTCACTCAAAACTCCATGAAATTAAAAAGTACAAAAACCAATCTTCAAGTATTTTTTTCCAGGAACAATAATATCATAATATCAAGGTCTGAAAACAAACCCAAACTCCACAAAACATGGTCAAACCTCACAACATCAAAATGAACACAAATGAAGAACATCACATATACAGCTTATACAACATATATAAATATTCAAAAACATAGCAAATGACAAAAGGAATATTTCTCAAACATAAAACAAACAATGATACGCGAACATGGAGAGTTTGAAGGAGGAGAAAGCTACCTCTTGGAGCTGGTCCAATACCTCTTCAATGATGATTGTAAAGATACAAACAGATGTTGCTCAACCTCCTTTGGTCCTAGAGAGTGATTGTGAGCGGTTGTTTTTCCAGGAAAAGCCTTATTTCTCAAAACCTGATAGTTGAAGCTTTAATGGTGATAAAAAATGACAGATGATGGGGATAGTGTTACAGTTCATATTTGAAGGTTGAAATGAGTTATTGATGGTGTATGGTGAAGGTTTGTGGTGTTTTTTTTGGTTTATATGAAGGGAAATGGTTGTTGAGAAGCTTTTGCAAAAACCGAGGTCTTGGTGTTTTTGCTCGAAGGTAGGGTTCTTCTCTTTATTTTCTCTCTGAGTTTCTCCCTCTTTTTGTGTTGTGTGTCCTCTTTAAGTTATAGGATGTTTTCCTTGGTTCAAGAATCCAAATATCAACCTTAGTCAACATGAAAATGACGTGTCTAGGGTTGCATGAGCTAGCATGATTTAGGTTATTGGGGAAAGTGTTTTTGGAGTGTTATGGACAGAGAAAGGTCAGCACAGGGTTGGTGAAGGTAAACTGAGGTATGGCTGCAAGTTGGGACATTTCAAGTATGCATGCAAGGATCTTTTCGTGCCTTTTATTAGTTTAGGTGATGAAAGCTTGATATGGTAAGTTTGGAGACCACAAACTGCAAAGTTGGTGCATAAATACACATGTTTTGGATGCTGCAATTGTTTGTCACATTTTGGGAAAAAATGTTGGTCATGGTTTGGCAAGTTTTCCAAGATGTAAATCATGCTTGCAAGACCACTTTGGCACATGATATGTTCATGGATACTTGCTTAAATGAGGAGGTCTTATGCTGTTTGGAAAGAGGACATATATATGAACAACCTTCATGTTTTGACAACATTGATTTGAGGTTTGCATCATGATGAAAATTGGTCATGAAGATTGATTCAAACATTCTGACCTAGGCAAGCCTGCGTATGACCTAGCCATGCCTTCGGCAAGTTGTTTCAAGACTTGGCACCTATGCTCATCTCATAATATCTTGAGTTTTAGAACTCCAATAGATGAGTTCTTTATATGCTTGGAAATCTGAGATGGAGGAGAAAAAATTTGATGTTTTACACTTTTGGATTTTGGGCTTGGAAGTATAAAAAATAGAGCTTGCAAGTTGAGAAAAAACATGACTTGGAAGTGCCTTGGCAACTAAGGCAAGTTGCCTAGCTTGTGCCCAAAATCACCAAACTTTGTGATGCCATAAAATTTCACTCCTTGATCTAATTAATATGCTTAGAAATCTTAGGTCAAGAAGCATAACTTTCATGTTGTAAGAAGCTTGATTTGAGATCAAGAAATCCATGAGGCCTTGGTTGGAAGTTCTTGCCAAAATGCTGCCCTAGGTTTTTCCCTACTTTGACCTCCACTTGCAAACATCATAACTTGAGTTATAAAAATGGTCTTGAGTAGTTTTAGGTATAAAAATAAATATAAAGAGATGATCTATAACTTACATGTTGATTACCAATGCAAATTACACTTGGAACCACCTTAAATTTGACCTTTAAAATCCTTCAAAATGTTGACTTTTTAACTTAAAAAATTTCCACCGTGAAACCCTAATTCTTCAAATCTCTTGATTCTATTGTTCCATATTGACTTTTGATTATCCAACCATATAAGATCATGGGCTAAGACCTCTATAGCTTTAGGGTTGACCAAAAACTAAAGAGTTGACTTTTATGATGCCTTAGTTGGCTTTTGAATCAGATGAAATCAATGCCTGCCCTATCCACTTAAGAAACTCTTGACTTGGATTTCTTTAGACCAAATGAACTATTAAGGACCCATGAAATGTGTGAGGACCTCCTTAGTTGATTTCCCACTCAACTCATGATTGATCAAAGCTTATTCTTCTTCTCCATAAAACCCTAATTTCAACAAAATAAACAAAACAATAAAGCCTGATGATTTAGGTTAGTGATGCAAGGATGATTGACCTATGATGCTCATGCAAATTTTGATGAAATCTAAGGGTTAAAATTTGGGGTATGGCACTCATAAATCCAATTTGCTCTCCCGGAAATAACTTTTTTTATATAAAACATTACTTATGTGACTTCGATCTGATACCTCTCGATTCAGAGAGGAAATGCACATTTGTATCATTTTGACTCTCCCCATCTCAGATTCTACTAATTTGATATGAGACTAGTTGTAAAGGAAAGCTTTGTGGGAGAAAGGAGGAAAAGGTCAGGCTAGTCAAGGCTTTACTCAAACATATGGGATAGATTACGAGGAAGCCTTTGTCTTGGTAGCCAAGATGAAGTATTTTCATCTCCTGCTCTCTATTGTTGCGAATCGAGATTGGCCTCTATTCCAATTATATGTTAAAAATTCCTTCCTAAACGGGGACCTACATGAAAAAGTTTACATGAGTCCTCCACTCGGTTGTGTAAGGGGGTAGAACAATAGAGGTCAACTGGGGTGGAAGCCAATCGACGGGGCCGAGAATCTGTCACCGACTCGAAGAACCACTACCAGATATGATTCTGCTTCCCCTTCGTACTACCCGGCTCTTGCCCGACTTTCTTTCGACTTAAGTAAGAAGGTTGTGGTGAGAATAAGGATCCCTTTGGAACTCTAGGATAATTTGTGGTTTTAGACGATGACACGGATCTAGAAGGGGGGGGGGGGGGTTGAATAGATCCCTTGTTAAAAAATAAGTCGGCACTACCAATACAAATTGTTTCAAAAATTTGTTTAATTTGCGGAAGCGGCCGGGGAAAAATACCGTCTATAACGAAAGATTACTAGAAAACCGGATATGCGTTTTAGCCGATGGAATCGGATAACGAGTAATGAGAATCACTACGCTAGTCACACTATCAATTTGATTTAGCTCACAATGTGGTATGACTAGTTTCAATGCCTTAAAATATTACCACAATAAATGGACAGCACACAAGGCTTTTCGTTCAGACAATTTATCAAACACTTGGAGTGCAGAGCACTACAAGTGAGTTCCGCTTTGAGTAATTTGCTATAGTTTCCTTTTACAATCAATGATTGTACTAGAGTCAAAATCAGTTTAGCACTTACTCAAAACAATTAAATATTAAGCAATGTAAAAACGAAAGGTAAAAGGCACAAGGATTTGTTGAGGCAGTTCCCTCGTCATCCTCGCTTCGGGGTACGTCTGCCCTCAATTCTAAGAATAGAATTGAGCTCTTATAATATAAATTTAACCCGTTGTAGAATTGTATATACAAGAATGAAATAGCAATCAAACAAACAAACTCCCTTGTTGTTGTAGATGATATCTCCTCTTGCCCCTTGATTCGAGTTGAATCAAGTCCTTCGACAGCTTGTGTATGAACCTCTGATTACAGATCTATGTTTGAACAACCTTCCGTCTTCAAACCCCCAGCTCGGCTAATCTCAAACACTCGCGTGTGGAACCCAAACCTCTCCTTCACAATCCTCCGATTATCGCTACTAGATCGACAGAACCCACCGCTCCTCGATCACCGTCACTCGGCTGAATTTGTGTTGAGAAGACTCGTGCAAAAAACCCCCAAATTCAGAGAATCTTGGAGGATAAAACCCTAGAGGTTTTATTCAAGAAAAACTTGTCAATTCCTCTACCCGAACCAGATTACCCAATCAATGGCTTCGAACGTTATCACCTTAGACAATCCATAATGCACAGCAAAGATTATTGTGTATGATTGTTATGGTATGAAATGTAGAAGATGAAGATGATGAGAACTTGAATTGACACCTCTTTCACTTTTCTTATTTTTCTAATTGATTCAATTGATATGAAATGAATAGAGCCACTGAATATTTATACTAGATAAAACTGTTATAACTGATAAAACCACCTTTCAAAAATAAAAGACAGATAGGAAATATGCAGCAAACAACTAGTGATCGACCCATGGAGAGTGCAGGGTCGACCTGAGCTAACCCGAGCCAAACAAATTATGCAAAACATACAGCTATGCATCGACTAGAACAAGGCATGCGTCGATGCAAAGCCTGAATTTTTAGACAAATGAAAATGACAATAGTATGCATCGACCGGTAGGTCGGCCATACCTAACCCGAGGAAAATGTATTTCTAAGACACTTGCCATGAGTCGACCAGAGCAGATTTTAGGTCGACTCAAAGACCTGAAACTTCAAAAAATGCCTAAATTCATATTTTGGATTATCTTAGATGAAACCTATGATCGACCAATTGAGTTTAACTCGTATGACGCATATTTTGACAACTCTAAATGCAGTACGTGAGATATTTCGTGCAAGCAAATAAACATGAGAAATAAGGTATGCTTATGCACCATGGTGATAACGCCAAATGTCTATTCTTCCATGCGACTAGGTTTTGACATCATCGAAACACACATATCTAGTATCTGAGGCTTTTCCCTCCCATACTCCCCCTTTTTGATGATGGCAAAACACATATAACTAGTCTGTATGATGTCCGACATTATCCTCCCCCTTGCTTGATGCCTTCATTCTCACTTACTCATTTGCTTTAAATGCGAAGTCTTCACGTTTGATCTTTATGGTTCTACTAAATAGCTTGACAATTTTTCCCCTTTGACAATATCAAAAAGAAAGAAATGTCTGTTAAGAAATGATAGAAAGATAAGAGATGCTCATATCAAAACATGCACAACAGGATAAACATTAACAATCATCCACACATGACAAAGTTAACGATAAAGGAACAAAAAGATGATTATCACCATACATAGACAAAAATAGTAATTGTTGCTAGACACTACAAACAAGTAATGGGATATAGGTTCATGATGCAAGACATTTACACATGAGAAATGTACGTAATACATAGCAAAAGATTCAGAACAACATAACAAGATGATGAAATGCAATTATGCATAATGCATAGCTGTCATGGTCTTCTCCCCCTAACATGATGACCTCTCCCATGATACGGGTATGGCGGAGGTAGTTGAGCCTCGGCTCTTTCAGGAAACTCCAAAACTGCTCAGTTTAAGGTATTGAAGCTTGTGGCAAGAGCGCAGTGCTGATTTGCAGTTGTTTCCACTATACCATCGAACCGTTGATTGACATTAGAGGATAATGTGTTGAAGTTTTAAATATGCATCTCATATTGACTCTGAAGTTGTGAGAGGCGCTCATCCTGAGAATTTATGAAAGAACGTTGTTCTAAGTGTATACTCCTCATCATCTCGAGGAGTTCGTTAGAATGTGGTTGTGGCGGATTCGTGAAGTGTGGAGGCTCCTCATAGCTCCATTGTGGAGGCTTCTCATGACCCTAATGTGGAGACTCATCATAGCCCCAATGTGGATTTTCCTGATACTCCGAATACTGGGGAGGCTGGTAGTTGTCGCATGACAAAGTCCAACCGGTATTTTGCCATTCGCCCCAACCTTGACCATTTCCATGATTTGTGGTTGGAGATTGGTCAACCCAATTCACATTTATGTGGTCTTCAACTTCCATTGGTTATCTATCACCTTGTTCATCTTCTTCTTCTTCTTCCTCGTCATTTTCCTCATCACTCCCATTGGAGTCTTCCAACCGAGAGGCGGTTGCTTTAACAACGAATCGGTAACGATTTTCTTCCTGAATCTATAGATAACACATCATTGTAAGATTCTTTTGGCAGAACTCTTGATCCGGAGTGAGAGTTCTATATGGAATCCCCGGAATCATGACTTTAGCGTTATTCAAAATCTCTTGAATGAAGGAACCATAGGAAAGAGTGGTACCGCGACCCAAATCTCTGAGGGTATACATCCTACTAGCAATATAATGAGGCCAACTAATTTTAATCCTTTTCTTTAAGATGTAAATCAAATGGACCTCGAACTGATCAACTCGAGAAAATCCTCCTTTCTTAGGCCGCAGAATACGCCACAATCCATTGTAAAATTCTATCCATAGGTTTCATTTTACCTATAGTGACAGTTTTCAGAAATAACTCACTCGCCATAATATCACCTGTATACAAGTTCATCAACATTGAGTTCAAAGCTTCTTTGAACTCGTAGCCTCCAACCGTGTTTGTGTCAGTGACCTTAACGTTAGGCGTATCGGACATGGGAGTCATATCAAACAAATTTTTCCAAACAACATTATTAACAAAAACCTTTGTATCTCCAACCTTAGCTTGAAACCCAGAACCCTGAAACTTACCATGAAGACATGTGTAGAAGATCCGCACAAGGTCTTCGTTGTACTTCGTATTACACTCCAAAAAATTGTTAAACCCTTGAAAATCAAGAAGAATGATTACCTGAGGAATGTGCATTCTTTTAGCAGAGAGTCGATAGTAGGCATGTTTCTTTACCACTGACCGTTTGCTAAAGTTTTTAGCAAAGCTCTTGGAAAATTCAGGAGGAACTAGTGAGACGGCGGTTGCCGGAAGAGATGCAGAAGAAGGTCCTGCAGAGGAGGACGCTCTTGTGGATCTTTTACCGGTAACTTTTCGAGTAGCCATGGTTTTTTATTTTGGCTTTCAAAAAGGAGAAGAGGAAATTTAGTGATGATGATTTCAAATGTTGGAGAGAATTCTTGAAGATGGAGAGGTGTTTATGACTTTGCCCCTTTTGAAGTGGAGTCTAGGTTTTGGGAAGAGAAGAGTAGTAGACAACCCTATGATGTAGGATCAAGGTTCTATGCAAATATAATAATGTACATGAGTATGAATCATAAAAGTGATTTAAGAGGGAATTTTGAATGATTTTCAACATCTTCAATTGTTAGATATCTGAAAATCAAAGTACATGTAGACATAGATATATGAAATTCTAGTAAAAGACAGTCGATGTTATACTTGATGTTATGACATCCACTACTGAACAAACAATTAAGCTAAGCAGTAAAACACTTAAAGAAAGCAGTAAATAACACAGGGAATTGTTGACCCTGTTCGGTGCAAATCACACCTACTCTGGGGGCTATCAAGCCAGGGAGGAAATCCACTATAAGCAGTCTTAATTCAGAGTCAAACTACCAGTTTTCACTCTTCACTTAAGACCTACCCAATGCAACTTCATCCTAACACTAGACATTAGTTCCTACTCATTCCCCCTCAATCACAACAATGATATCAGCCATTTAAGTTACAGATTAAAATGAAGACACACTTCAAACAAATCTTGATCTTGCTTCACAAGTTCAATCAAGAGACATAACACTCGTGCTTAAAAGCTTAGAGTGACACAATTAACATACAACTCAAACACACTAGTCTAATGCAATCATACAGCAGATAATTGCTTGGCTCACAAGAAATCCTAAGACACTAAACACACGTGAATAACAAACAGAATTCTTCACTCACAAACAACTCACAACACACTCTGTAAAATCTCTAAATCTCTAAGTCCGTGCTTGAATCAGGATTACCACTTCTGTATTTATAGGCAACGTAAGTTCCTTGGGCCTCAGTACAGCAATTAGGTTTAACCAAGTTAAACCTCTTTTGATAAATCAGGGTTCTGTCAATTAGGTCATAGGCATTCTACGTTATCCTCAACATTGCCTAACATTTCGCCTGAGATAACTAAGCGCCCTAAAATGTTTCCTGGAATCTAGTCTGAGCTAAATCACTCATTATACCAGAAAAACAAACACGCGCCCTTGATTTCAGCAACCTGAGGTCATGACATTCAGTATGACATCCAATACACCTTTTCTAGCTAACCAAACTTACCATACAGAACACTACACAAGCATGTCATGACATCAATCATGACATCTACACACAACATTGTTTTACCATAAAATGCAGCCAATCAAGAACATCTACAAACTCCCCCTTTGGTAAATTTTTGGCTAAAACAATCTGTCACGATATCAGAGAACATATGCAGTAGAAAAGTTCCACAACTCACATCTAATCATGCAGGATAGCTACTAGCTAATACTACACTAAACACACATGTTGTACTACCAAATCAGATTTAACTACACTACCAATCACACAGACTATTCTGGATTATGAATGTCCAGACATCTCATATGACATCCTTAAAAACACCTATTCCATAACACTAAATACCACCTGCTAGTTCATACTACAGATGTTACAACATTTTGTGGAACATCTTGTTATACTCCCCCTCAACTGATGCACAGCTACACACCATCTGCAAGCAACCTGCAGAAGCACACACTTCCACCAACATCTAGGATACTACTAAGTTCCAACCAGGAACATAAACACATATAACAGTAATAGACAAACACACACAGGATCATCATCCTGCTCACAACTTGAGATCAACTTCATCACATCAGCACACCTGTAACACAACTTAGAGCAGCAGCATATCACCAGCACACCTGCAAACATGTTCAGTGCAAACATGTATAGCAGCAAAAAAACATCTTCCACCTGTGAGGGACATCAACTAAACACAACTAAGCCTATAGCAACAAATCATCAAGCACACCTGCTGATGCACAAATAACTTACCCTGTTGTTCCTACTACTACTTCTCCCCCTTTTTAGCCACAAAATTAGATCATAACTAATGAATTAGCATTGATCATACACAGTTGGAAACACAAAAGTTAAGGATTATTACAAATCAAAGCTCATGCAGAGCAACAAAAAAACAGCCAACTAAAACCAAAGACTAGCCAAAACCAACAGACCATCACCCAACAATTCACTAACCTGAGCCCAGCAGCAGACTACCAACACAGACACATTAATCTTCCTCCTCAGAAGAGCTGGAGTCCACTTCTTCTACATCTTCATCATTGTCTTCAAATTCTTCCTCTGTCACAGCCTCATTATTTTCTCCATGACCATCAGCAGATATGGGGGATGGATCAATGTGTGCTAGAGGGGTGGAGATACCACGATAATACGTCCTTTCTGGAGAATTTTTGTGACAAGTTCCCTAATGGATCTGTCAACATATGCAGACCCTTCCCTATTTTTCATTCTAGTAAAGTCGTCAGCAGTGGGAGAAGAATTACCTTGGGAGTGTTGTTGGGAATTTCCAGCTTGAGGAGATGCAGTACCAGGAGCATCTTCAAAGGATTTGGGATGGTTCTTAGATGGAGAAGCATCTTGGTTGAAGTACATTTTGTTGTTGATGGAAGAGAGAAAACCTGAGGGTCTGAGAGTATTTCTGAAGAGGAAGAGGAATGCAAGAATTGTAGGTGCAGTGAGATAACTCGTTTGTGTGGAATAGAGAGCTCTAGTGGTCAAGGGTGTTGAATGCATTAAATTCTCAAAGCCCCTTCGTGCCAGTAATTGCTATAACCCCTCATACATGCAAATTCCTAATTTTATCCTTAAATTTTCAAATTGAGTAGCATCTAGAGATTTTGTAAAAATGTCAGCAAGTTGTAGTTCCATGGCCACATGCTCCAGGGTAATTACTTTGTCTTCTACAAGGTCTCTTATGAAGTGATGTCTGATATCAATATGCTTGGTTCTGCTATGCTGAATTGGGTTCTTAGAAATATTGATAGCACTAAGATTGTCACGGTACAATGTCATGACATCCTGAGTGACATTGTACTCAGTCAACATTTGCTTCATCCAGACCAGTTGGGAACAGCTACTACCAGCTGCTATGTATTCAGCTTTAGCAGCGGATAGGGAGACACAATTTTGCTTCTTGCTGAACCATGATATGAGGTTGTTCCCCAAGAAGAAACATCCACCAGATGTGCTTTTTCTGTCATCAGCACTCCCAGCCCAATCAACATCACAATACCCATATAGAATAGGGGCACAACCATGAGAATATAACATACCATAATCCCAAGTTCCATCCATATATTTGAGAATCCTCTTGACTTGATTTATGTGACTCACCTTGGGATCTGCTTGATATCTAGCACATACACCAACTGCAAAGGCAATATCAGGTCTACTGGCTGTTAGATATAACAAGCTTCCAATCATACTTCTATACAGGCTTTGTCAACACTGGTACCACCTTCATCTTTAGATAACTTCAGATGTGTGACTAGCATTATCCATGCCAAACTTTTTGACTATGTTTTTGGCATATTTACTTTGGGAGAGAAAGATAGAGTCTTCCATTTTCTTGACTTGTAACCCAAGAAAGTATGTCAATTATCCACACAGACTCATTTCAAACTCAGATTGCATTTGATTGACAAACTGTTTAACCAATGTATCTGACATTCCACCAAAAACTATGTCATCCACATAGATTTGAGTAATCATGATTTTTACACCTTCATCCTTCACAAAAAAGGTCTTGTTTATCCCTCCTTTCCTGTATCCATTAGCAGTGAGAAACTCAGTCAGTCTCTCATACCAAGCTCTAGGAGCTTGTTTCAATCCAAAAAGAGCTTTCGTCAATTTGTATACATGGTTTGGCAGGTTAGGATCATCAAATCCCTTGGGTTGTTCCACATAAACTTCCTCATTCAAATATCCATTTAGAAAAGAACTTTTCACATCCATCTGGAACAATTTGAACTTTAGAATGCAAGCAATTCCTAACAACAGTCTTATTGACTCAAGTCTTGCAACAGGTGCAAAAGTTTCATCAAAATCAATCCCTTTAACTTGAGTATAGCCTTGTGCCACTAGTCTAGCCTTGTTTCTAGTTACAACTCCTTTTTCATCAGATTTGTTCTTGTAGATCCACTTGGTGCCAATGATGTTTGTTCCTTCAGGTCTTGGAACCAATTCCCATACTTCATTCCTTTTGAACTGTTCTAATTCATCTTGCATATCATTGATCCAATATTCATCCGTTAGAGCCTCCTTCACATTTTTGGGTTCAATCTTGGATACAAAGCATGAATTTGAGATGATTTCTCTAGATCTGGTACTTACACCACTATTGGGGTCTCCAATGATAAGATCTTTAGGATGATCTTTCAGGATTCTGATAGAAGGTTCCTTGTTGGGAGCTTCTGACTCAGAGTCTGGAGTTACAGCTTGAGGATCTTCAGTATTGGCCATAACATCAGTAGGTGTCTCAAGGAATGTTCCAACATCCTCCATGACATTGGTTTATTCATGCTGATCATCAATAATAACATTAATGGATTCCATCAAGACTTTTATTCTGGAGTTGAATACTCTATACGCTCTGCTGTTGGTAGAGTAACCCAGGAATATGCCTTCATCACTTTTGGGATCCATTTTTCTCCTTTGTTCACGATCTGTCGGGATGTAACACTTGCTCCCAAAAACATGGAAATACTTCACACTTGGTTTCCTTCCTTTCCATATTTCATACAGAGCGGAGGAAGTTCCTTTTCTCAAGGTGACTCTGTTGTGAACATAGCAGGCTGTGTTCATTGCCTCAGCCCAAAAGTGCATAGGTAATTTCCTTGCATGAATCATGGCTCTAGCAGATTCTTGAATAGTCCTATTTTTCCTTTCCACTACGCCATTTTGTTGAGGAGTAATAGGGGACGAGAATTCATGACTGATTCCTTCAGTTGAGCAGAATTCAGTAAACTTAGAGTTTTCAAACTCCTTTCCATGATCACTTCTGATCCTGACAATGCCAATTTCCTTTTCTCTTTGAAGTCTAATACACAGGTCTTTGAAAACTTCAAACACATCTGATTTTTCGCTGATGAAACTTATCTAGGTGTATCAGGAGTAATCATCAACAACCACATAGGCATACCTCTTCCCACCAAGACTTTCTACCTGCATTTGTCCCATCAAGTCCATGTGCAACAGTTCCAGAATTTTGGATGTTGTAAGATGTCCAATTCTTGGGTGTGACACCTTAGTTTGCTTGCCAACCTGACATTCACCACATACCTTTCCTTCATTAATAGTCAACTTGGGGATTCCTCTCACTGCTTCCTTGGATATGATCTTTTTCATCCGTCTTAGATGAAGATGTCCAAGTTTTTGATGCCACAGTTCGACCTCCTTTTCTTCTCTGACCATAGAACACACAGTGGAGTTACTTGAGACTTTAGGCTCCCATAAGTAATAGTTATCTTTAGATCTAGATCCCCTCATGACTTCCTCTTTTTCTTTATTTGTGATAACACATTTTCCCTTAGTGAATTTGACATTTAGTCCTTGATCACAGAGCTGACTGATACTATTAAGGTTGGCAGTCAGTCCTTTTACCAGCAACACATTGTCTAGGTTAGGAACTCCAGGACACTCCAGTTTTCCAACACCTTTGATTTCCCCTATAGCTCCATCACCAAAGGTCACATAACTAGTGGAATGAAGTTTGATGTCCACCAATAAGTTCTTTATTCCAGTCATATGTTTGGAACAACCACTATCAAAATACCAGTCTTCTTTAGCTGATACCCTTAGAGAGGTATGAGTTATTAGAGCAACCTCCTTGGCAACCCATTGTTATTTCTTGATAGGAGCATCCTGTTTGGGTTTGACTTGATGAGTGTGGCTGGGAAATCCTTGCAACCTGAAGCAAAAAGGCTTTATGTGTCCAAATCTTCCATAGTAGTGAAACCTCCACCTTTGGAACTTTCTCTTGGTCTGGTTCATGCTTCTGTTCCCTTGATGTTGAGACATTGGTTTTGACATCCGATTTGACCTATGATTTTCAGGCTTTGTTCTCTTGAATCCCAAGATGGGTTCCTTTTCACCAACAAAACCTATTCCAGACTTGTATCTTGCTTTCTGACCACTTTGTAGAACTTCTTCTAGAGTGTCAGTCCCATTGTTCAACATCCTGACAGACTTTGACATTTGATCAAGTTTGGAATTCAACAGACTGACCTCACTATTGATTGAGTCTATGGTTGCAAGATTCTCTTTCTTCTCAGCCTCCAACTCCCTTATGTGTTTCTTTTGCTTCTCCCCTTGTTGGTACACTTCAGCACTTCTGATACACATCTTTTTATATGAAGTTGCAAGCTCATCAAAAGTTAGCTCATCTTCACTAGAATCATCATCATATACATATACACTAGTTAGTGCAGTGACATATTTTGCATATTCCTCTTCTGATCCACTCTCAGAATCTCCATCAGACTAGGTGACAGTTAGACCTTTCTTTTGCTTCTTGAGGTAAGTGGGACATTCAGCTTTAATATGACCATAGCCTTCACATTCATGACACTTAATTCCTTTTCCTTGGTTGGACTTTTCTTCAGCTTTACCTCTTCTGTTGATGTCAGAGGAGATGTTCTTGACATTAGGTCTGCCCTTCTGATCTATTCTTTTCATGAGTGTTGAATTGTCTTCCAATCATAGCTATAGCTTCTGATAGATTTTCCTCACTCCCACCATTTCCTTCATCTGAGCCCTCTTCAGCATTTGATACAAAAGCTATGCTTTTGTTCTTCTTCTCAGCATTTTCACACATTCCCATCTCAAAGGTTTGGAGAGAACCAATGAGTTCATCAACCTTCATGTTGCTGATGTCTTGAGCCTCTTCTATAGCAGTAACCTTCATGGAAAATCTCTTGGGCAATGATTTGAGAATCTTCCTTACTAGCTTTTCTTCAGACATTTTTTCTCCTAAAGCTCCTGAGGTATTGGCAATCTCTTGAATATTCATGTAGAATTCATGGATAGTCTCATCCTCTTTTATCCTTAGATTCTCAAACTTAGTAGTCAGCATCTGTAGTCTAGACATCTTGACCTTAGAGGTACCTTCATGAGTTATTTTGAGAGTATCCCAAACCTCTTTGGCCAGTTCACAGTGATGCACAAGTATGAAGATGTTCTTATCTATCCCATTGAATAAAGCATTCAGGGCCTTAGAATTCCCAAGAGCCAAGGCTTCTTGCTCTTTGCTCCACTCTTCTTCAGGTATTAGCACAGTTGCAACATCTTTATCTGTTTTCACTAGATGTTCCCATCTTGAGTTAGCTGCTCTCCAAGCCTTGCTATCTAGAGACTTTAAGAAAGCTATCATACGAGGTTTCCAGTAGTCATAGTTAGAACCATCCAGAATTGGTGGTCTATTTGTGAATCCTATATCCTTGTCCATAATACCAGAATTTTTCATCCCTAGATCTCACCCAGAAAATAACAGGCAGGGTGCCTGCTCTGATGCCAATTGAAATTCTAGTAACAAACAGTCAATGTTATACTGGATGTTATGACATCCACTACTGAACAGAAAATTAAGCTAAGCAGTAAAATACTTAAAGAAAGCAGTAAATAACACAGGGAATTGTTGACCCAGTTCGGTGCAAATCACACCTACTCTAGGGGCTACCAAGCCAGGGAGGAAATCCACTATAAGTAATGTTAATTCAGATTCAAACTACCAGTTTGCACTCTTCACTTAAGACCTACTCAATGCATCTTCAGCCTAACACTAGACCTGAGTTCCTACTCATTCCCCCTCAATCACAGCAGTGATATCAGCCACTTAAGTTACAAATTAAAATGAAGACACACTTCAAACAAATCTTGATCTTGTTTCACAGCTTCAATCAAGAGACACAACACTCGTGCTTAAAAGCTTAGAGTGACACAATTAACATACAACTCAAACACACTAGTCCAATGCAATCATACAGCTGATAATTGCTTGGATCACAAGAAATCCTAAGACATAAAACACATGTGAACAACAAATAGAATTCTTCACTCACAAACAACACACAACACACTCTGTAAAATCTCTAAATCTCTAAGTTCATGCTTGAATCTGGATTGCCACTTCTGTATTTATATGCAGCGAACGTTCCTTGGGCCTCGGTGCAGCAATTAGGTTTAACCAAGTTAAACCTCTTTTCATAAATCAAGGTTTTGTCAATTAGGTCATAGGCATTCTACGTTATCCTCAACATTGCCTAACATTTTCCCTGAGATAACTAAGTGCCCTAAAATGTTTCCTGGAATCTAGCCTGAGCTAACTCACTCATTATACTAGAAAAACAAGCACACGCCCTTGATGTCAGCAACCTGATGTCATAACATTCAATATGACATCCAATATACTTTGTTCTAGCTAACCAAACTTACCCTGCAGAACACTACACAAGCATGTCATGACATCCATCATGACATCTACATACAACATTGTTTTACCATAAAATGCAGCCAATCAAGAACATCTACAATATATATGATGTGCAAGAAATTTGACTAAACACGAAATATCGAGAATACCTAGTTCCCGTTGGATGTGAAAGAAAGACTTAGTAGCAAGAGGTTTTGTGAAAATATCAGCTAGTTGATTCTTAGTATCACCATGTTCAAAAACCACATCGCCTTTCTCTACATGATCCCTAAGGAAATGGTGTTGAATTTCAATATGTTTAGTGCGTGAATGCAGCACGATATTCTTGGTAAGATTGATCGCACTCGTATTGTCACAGAAAATTGGAATACGCTCAAGTTTGAGATTAAAATCGATCAATTGTTGCTTAAGCCATAGGACTTGAATGCAAAAACTACCGACAACAATGTATTCCGCTTTGGCGGTTGACAAAGCAACAAAAACCTGCTTTTTGCTATGCCAACTTACCAAGGAGTTTGAAAATAAGTGACAAGTACCACTCGTACTTTTCCTATCTGATTTGCACCTGGAAAAATCAGAATCGGAGAAGCCAATCAAGGAACAATCGTTTCCTTTAGAATAGCATAGCCCATACTTTGGAGTACCATAAAGGTATCTAAGTATGCGCTTAATAGCTTTTAGATGGGATTCTTTAGGAGAGGATTGATATCTAGCGCACATACAAACACTAAACATAATATCGGGTCTAGAGGCTGTAAGATAAAGAAGAGAGCCGATCATACCTCGATATCTTTTTTACCTCTACATCCTTACCACTTTCATCTCGACTGAGATTTACACATGTTGGCATTGGTGTGTCAATGGCTTTGGAATTTGTCATGTCAAATCGCTTGAGAAGCTCAAGACAATATTTAGTCTGGCTCACAAAAGTTCCTTCTTCAAGATGTTTGATTTGTAATCCGAGAAAATATGTGAGCTCCCCCATCACACTCATCTCGAATTCTCCCTGCATTAGATTAGAAAACTCTCTTACGAGATTCATGTTAGTTGATCCAAATATAATATCTTCAACATAAATTTGCACCAAAATCAAGTGTTTTCCTTTACGCTTAATGAAGATGGTTGTGTCAACTTTGCCTCTTGAATACCCTTGATCAAGTAGAAACTTACTTAGACATTCATACCAAGCCCGAGGGGCTTGCTTGAATCCATACAAGGCACGTTTTAACTTGTATACGTGATCAGGATATTCATGAGATTCAAAACCCGGAGGTTGAGCAACATAAACTTCTTCATTAATATAGCCGTTAAGAAATTCACTTTTTACATCCATTTGAAATAGCCTAAAATTTTTCGCACAAGCGAAGGCAAGCAAAAGGAGTATAGCCTTGAGTCGGGCAACCGGCGCATAAGTTTCCTCATAGTCGATGCCTTCCTCTTAGTTATACCCTTGCGCGACTAAGCCTTGTTGCGAGTTATTACCTCATTTTCGTTCAGTTTGTCCTAAACACCCATCGGGTGCCAATTACTCGATGACCTCGCGGAGGAGGGACAAGGTCCCAAACCTCATTTCTCTTGAACTGGTTAAGTTCCTCTTGCATAGATAAGAACCAATGTTCATCGAGTAAGGCTTCTTTCAGGTTTTTAGGTTCTATCTGAGAAACAAAAGCGAAGTGATAATAGAAATTACTTATCTTAGACCGAGTCGTCACCCCCTTTGATATATCACTGAGGATATTGTCGATGGGATGGTCTTTGGAAGACTTCCAAGCTGGAGGAAGATCATCTTTTTAGACGGATGAACTACCTCGGTTTCTTAATGATGGTCATCTTTTTCCTCCTCAATTTTGGCTAGGTCGGGTTGATCAATTCCCGGCTCGACACTTTTGAGTATGTCTTCCGAAGATACACCTGCACCATGAACAACACTACCTTTTCAGACATCTCTCGGATAAGATTCATCAAATGTTATGTGTACAGACTCTTCAACAGTAAGTAATCTCTTATTGTAAATTATATAGGCTTTACTTGATTGAGAGTATCTGAGGAAGATACCTTTGTCGGTCTTGGAGTCAGATTTACCTAAGCTTTTCTTTCTAATATTTAACACGAAACACTTACAACCGAAGACATGTAGGTGAGACACATTTGGCTTGTGCCCTTTTAAAAGTTCATACGGTGTTTTGTTTAGAATTTGGTGGATAAGCACCCTATTCAATACATAACATGCCGTACTTATGGCGTCATCCCAAAAATAGGTAATGCACTTTCATTGATCATGGTTCTCCCTAACTCTTCCAAAATACAATTTTTGCGCTCCACAACCCTGTTTTGTTGAGGGGTACACGGAGCGGAGAAGTTATGATCAATACCGTGTTTACCGCAATATTCTTCAAACAAATGGTTTTCAAACTCACCTCCATGATCACTCCTAACTGATATTATGTTTGTGTTTAATTTATTTTGAGAAAGCTTAGCAAATTTTTCAAAGGCTGCGAATGTATTGCTCTTGCTAACCAAGAAGATAGTCCAACAAAATCTAGAAAAATCATCAACTATTACAAAACCGTAATAGTTACCACCTAGGATTTTAATTGTAGATGGCCCAAATAAATCCATATGGAGAAGCTCAAGAGGTCTCGTAGTTGAAACAATGTTTTTAGATTTAAAAGAGATCCTCGTTTGCTTTCCCATTTGGCAAGCATCACATAGGTGATCCTTGGTAAACTTAATTTTGGGCAGACCTATGACTAGATCTTTTGAAACTACCTTGTTTAGCAAGTCAAAGTTGACATGTGCTAAATGTCTATGCCATAACCATGAGTCCTCACTCATTGTCATGAGACATTTATCACTTGTCAAAGATACTTCATTCAAATCCAGCATATAGACATTGTTTACTCTTAGACCATTAAACACACTCTTCATTTTATCATTATGCACAATTTGGCAACAATCTTTTGAAAACGATACATTGCATCCTTTGTCGCATAATTGGCTAATGCTAATGAGAGTATGTTTAAGACCCTCGACAAGCAATACATCAGAGATAGTAGTGGAAGAGGGATTACCTACACTACCTTTTCCAAGTATTGCACCACGGTTGTTGTCTCCATAGGTTACATATCCCTTCTTCTTTGCAATGAAGTCGATGAAGAGAGATATGTCTCATGTCATGTGTCTTGAGCAGCCACTATCGAGAACCCATTTTCTCTCAGGGATCTCAAGACATTGTACCTATGAAAAACAATTAACAAGAGTAGGTACCCAATGGCTTATTGGGTCCTAAGTTGTGAGTGACAAAATGGTCGCATTTAGGCAAACATTGATAAATGCCTTTAGGAACCAAAAATCTCCTAAAACGGCATTTAGCAATGGTGTGACATTTCTTGCAACAATACAAGCAAGAAAAGTTAACTTTTGAATTACTTTTGCTATCATGATCTCTTACAACATATGTGTATTTTTGATATAGGTTAACCATACTCTTTTTAAAATTAGCTTTATCAATGGCAAAAGTAATTTTGGGCTTTAGAGGCTTGTTAAGTTTGGCATTTAGGTTGCTAACTTCATTTTGTCAAATGTAACAAGTATCACACCCAAAGTTAACAACTCCTTTTCTTAGATCCTCACAACCTACTTTAGCACTTTCCACTATGGAAGCTTTTAGTGCCTTAAGTTTCCTTTCGGAATCACGAATGCAAAGTATTAAAAGCAGTTTTTAATTCAAAATGAGACATTTTAGAGGAATTTGCATACTTGCCATGTCGTACTTTTTCTTTTTGTTCTTTTGATGGGCGGAAAGACAAAGATTGACGAACTCATCTTCATCACTTGAGCTTTCATCCTTGGAGGATTCGCTATCGCTTTCCCAAGCTATATATGCTCTCCTTGGCTTAGATTGCTTCTTATATGATCTACTTGTTTCCTTTTCTTTGCCCTTTTTGTTCAAGGGACAATCCAGTTTATACTGTCCGGTCTTTCCGCAAGTATAACATGACCCTTTTGTCTTGTTTCCTTTAGTGTCGTCATTTCTAGAGTACCTTGATTATTTTCGGAAGTTGACAAGATTTTTCTCGGAGTGTTGGATACCGTTTTTTTTTTTGACATAGAAGTTGTAACGCTTTATAAACAGCCCCATATCCTCACTCTTGTCATCATCTTCATCATCACTCGAAGTGTAATGACTATGCTCTTTAGTTTGGGACTTTGAGGAAGAAGTCTTGAGAGCAATAGACTTCTTTTCAACGTTTTTCATTTTCTCCTTCTTTTCCTTGTTTTCATATTGCTCTAGGCTTAGAAGCACTTGCTCGTGCTCTTGCAGCTTTCCAAACAATGTTGTGAGATCCAAAATTGTGAGATCGTTGGCTTCTTTGATGGCGGTTACCTTCGGTTGCCATTCCCTGTTAAGACATCTCAAAATTTTGTTAGTAGCAACATCATTGGCAACTAACCTACCTAGTGAGTATAATCTATTGATGAGATGAGTGAATCTCTTTTGCATGTCCGCAATGGTTTCCCCTTGCTCCATGTGAAAGAGATCGAACTCTTGCGTTAACGTATTGATTCTCGCTAGCTTGACATCATTGGTTCCCTCATGGGCAACTTGCAATGAGTCCCACACAGCTTTTACCGTTAAACAATGAGAAACCCTATAATATTAATCAACTCCTAATGAGGAGATCAAAATATTTTTGGCTTTCCAATCATAGTTATATTTCTTCTCGTCATCATAAGTCCATTGTGCTTCGAGCTTAGGCACAATCATGTTATTCTCATCGGTCATAGTTATTTCAATTGGACCGTTAAGAATAACATTCCACACCTTCCTATCAATGGAATTAATGTGCACCCGCATACAGTCTTTCCAGTAACTATAATTTTCTCCATTAAAAATAGGAGCTCTATTATAGGCCCCTTTAGGTTCGTTAGCCATTTTCTACTAAGTTATACTTGAAGCACGGAGTGAACCGGTGCTCTTGATACCACTTCTTAGACGATGGCACGGATCTAGAAGGGGGGGTTGAATAGATCCCTTGTTAAAAAATAATTCAACGCTACCAAAAAAAATGGTTTCAAAAATTTGTTTAATTTGCAGAAGCGGCCGTGGAAAAATACCGTCTATAACGAACAGTTACTAGAAAACCGGATATGCGGTTTAGCCGATGGAATCAAATAACGAGTAATGAGAATCACTACGCTAGTCACACTATCAATTTGATTTAGCTCACAATGTGGTATGACTAGTTTCAATGCCTTAAAATATTACCACAATAACTGGACAACACACAAGGCTTTCCGTTCAGACAATTTATCAAACACTTGAAGTGCAGAGCACTACAAGTGAGTTCCGCTTTGAGTAATTTTCTCTAGTTTCCTTGTACAATCAACGATTGTACTAGAGTCAAAATCAGTTTAGCACTTACTCAAAACAGTCCTAAATTTGATATAATTGTTTGTACTAAAACCACACAAATATTAAGTAATGTAAAAAAGAAAGGTAAAAGGCACAAGGATTTGTTGAGGCAGTTCCCCCGTCGTCCTCGCTTCGGGGTTCGTATGCCCTCAATTCTAACAATATAATTGAGCTCTTATAATTTAAATTTAAACTGTTGTAGAATCGTATATACAAGAATGAAATAGCAATCAAATAAACGAACTCCCTTGTTTTTGTAGATGCTATCTCCTTTTGCCTCTTGATTCGAGTCGAATCAAGTCCTTCGACAGCTTGTGTATGAACCTCCAACTACAGCTCTATGTTTGAATAACCTTTTGTTTTCAAACCCCATCCCGACTGATCTCAAACACTCGCGTGTGGAACCCAAACCTCTCCTTCATAATCCTTCGATTATCGCTACTAGATCGACAGAACCCACCGCTCCTTGATCACCTTCACTCGGCTGAATTTGTGTTGAGAAGACTCGTGCAAAAAACCCCCAAATTCAGAGAATCTTGGAGGATAAAACCCTAGAGGTTTTATTCAATAAAAACCTGTCAATTCCTCAACCAAAACCGGATTACCCAATCAACGGCTTCGAACGTTATCACCTTAAACAATCCATAATTCACAACAAATATTATTGTGTGATTTTTGTGGTATGAAATGTAGAAGATGAAGATGATGAGAACTTGAATTGACACCTCTTTCACTTTTCTAGTTTTTCTAATTGATTCAATTGATATGAAATGAATAGAGCCACCGAATATTTATACCAGACAAAACTATTATAACTGATAAAACCACATTTCAAAAATAATAGACAAATCAGGAACTATGCACCAAACAGCGAGCGGTCGACCCATGTAGAGTGCAGGTTCGCCCTAAGCTAACTCGAGCCAAACAGATTGTGCAAAACATACAACTATGAATCGACCGGAACAAGACATGTTGTTGCACCCCAAATTTTGACCCCATAGATCTTCATCATCATTCTAGTTTCATTTTCATTTTTTTTATCTAACCTTAACCTGTTTCAAGTTTGTCTTTGTTAAGTTACAGGTGAATTAGGGTTTCGTACAGTCAGGACTCGAGGTTTCGATGGTTCAATCAATCAATGCCTTAGATTGATTCTCCATGAAAAAATTCTCTAAACCATAAAAGATACCACATTGGGTCAAGTATGAATCCAATTTGAGGTTGTCACTCGAAGATCAAGAACAGTACAGTCCAGGATCCCCGATTAGGGTTTCTGATTAGGAAAAGTCAACTGTAGTTTGAATTTTGATTTAAAAGGTGTTCCAATGATAGATTTATGGTCCATTAAGCTCATATGTCTTAGGTAAGTCCACTCAAGAAGTTTCAAGACCTCAGAAGAACCAGAACATCAACAGTCGACCCGATAGTTATCGATCGATCGTTCATTTGACCGAAAAGTCAACTCTTTGACCATAAGGAATTTGACCTCAAAGTGTGAAGAAAAAATGTTCCAAATAACATATTACACCTATCCATGAAGTTTCATGACCATTGGATCAAGGATTGGGGAGTAATCGAAAAATTCGGGAATTAGGGTTTTGAAAAGGGCAAGACCATAACTTCCTAACCACACATCCAAATGAGGTGGTTCAAAGCTTGTTGGAAAGGCTTGGCAAGCCCTACAAAAGTGTAAAACTTATCCATGGGAAAAATGCATAGATTTGGAGTTATAGCCAAAATCATCACAAGAGGGAGAAAACACTTAGAAAATTTCTAAGTTTCTGGTCTTTCAAGTCATGTTTTCAGCCAACTTCCAGGGTGTTTTTGGCCTAGTTCCACTTGGAATTTGAAAATTCCCAAAACATGAAAGTTGTAGAGCTCCATGAGGGATTTCTAAAAAGTACTAGAACTCTTCCATAGACCTTGTGAGCTGAGTTTCGAATTGAGCAAGTTGGGCTTGTGCACTAGTTTGTCAACTTGTCAAAACTCAACATAGACTTGGTTTCCAACCATGTGCTTCATTTTTAACCATGGAATGACCTCTGATGAGATGTATTAGAGTGCAACTTGGACTAAATCAGACAAGAATCCCAACAAATCCCAAGTTTTTGACAAGACACATTAGTTTAATGAGAAAAATGCAAAAGTTACAACATAAGAGAGTATTGGTGGTGTTGCATAGCTGCGAAAAAGGACCGGCAAAGACAGAAGAGTCGCCATCATTTGTTAATTATCCCAAAGGAGAGGGAAAGGAGACGATCGAAGAAAACCTGACGAAAAAGGGAAAAGAAAAGGTCATCGCAACCAAATCTATGGTTCGGAAGTCGGTTACGCAAGGGGAAGGTATGGGCACCCCTCACGTCCGTTGTACTCAACGGGATCCACGCTTGTTTTCTAAATCTATGGGTGAAAGCTATCTAATGCTGGCACACAGGGGAAAAATAAAAGAAAAGATACCCGATAGGACATTGCTGCCCTATTCCTACGTATTCCCTCGTGCAATGGGAAAGTTAGAGTCAACGTAGTTCGGAAAACTACGGGTGATGGGGGGAAGATTGCTCGCCAAGACATCATTGTCTTGTGCCTACGTATCCTCATTTGGTATGAGAAATCAGAACAAACGTAGTTTGGGATGACACGACCACTGATTTGTTCAAGTGTTTTGATGAGTAGGGTTAAATAATGGCTCTAGCAGTTAGGGACGACGCCTGTTTGCGATAGAGCAAAGACTTAACACACTCTTTCTGAAAATGATTTGCAAACAATCCCGAAGGATAAAAAGGTTTAATGTTTTGTTTGTGTTTTTTTTTTAGAAGAAGTGAATTGAGTTAGATTTGAAACTCATGTTGCACTAAAGGCTATGACTTGAGAGCGAATGTGTCGCATATCGCCCAAAGGGCATACGCTAAACACTCTAGACAAGGTGAGAGGAGGCCCCCCACTCATCATTCCTCAAGTACTTCTGGCTTGTAGCGTACAACAAGTGTTAACCTTTATTAAGTGTCTTATGAAGTTAGGAGATGAGAAGAGAAGACACAAACTCTAAGGGGGACTGATCAACCCTAATGTTATCATGCAATGTGTTCCTAAAGTTGGGATTGAAAGGGGAAAATCTATCCTAATGTTATCATGCAAAGGATTGAAAGCCTAATGTCTTCCCTACTCCCATCTTAAACAGAGGAACTAGGAATCCTAAGGGATCATGGCAAAAGAGCACAAGTAAACACATAGCAATTCAATCACAGATGAAAGGAAATGAAGATGAAAGTGACTTAAACAAGTCAATGCAATAAGAGATGCAAACATGAAATGCAAACATGGAATGCAAGTATGCAAAGATGCAACAAATCTCAAAGATAAATGAGACTCAAACATAAGCAAGTGACTTAAACAAGTCAATAAGAGATGAGATGAAATGGGAGAAGCAAGCTCCTACAACCATCAACCATCAATCATCCAAACAAAAAGGTGATATCCTAAGATGCACATACAAATAAAAGAGGGAGGAAAAGTGTGGGGAAGCCACCACCACAAGCACATCTCAACCATACAATTCTTAAGACTCAAGCAATGCAACAAAACAATGCAAAACAAACACCCATGTTCATGACAAACTCAAAGTGTACATAAAGGCACCAAATCATTATGAACAATGGTCAAACCACAAGGGGCAGAAGTGAATCAACAAGAGAAAAGGCTCAAATAAAACTTAAAACAATAGGGAAAGCACAAGTAAGATCATGGCAAGTGAAAGAAACCAAGGTTCAAGCACAAACTCAGCACTTAGAACAAGTAGAGAAGCATGATTCAATGATGACTTGTGATGCAAGTTACACATGTAAATGATCCAAGACAAGTAAAACAACACCTTAAGGATGTGAGAATAATGTAACAAGGCTCACAAGATACATATTGGATCACTTGAGATCACATCCCAAAGAACTAGGTCAAACTAGCATGTGTAAACAAACATAAAAGTAACTTGACTTGCAAGATTCACCAAAAATAGGAGGAAAGCTCAATAAATCCCAAATAAAATCCCAAACCAAGATAAAACAGTTGGTAACCAGAAACCAAAATCTCAAGCAAAGAGCTCAATTAAGGCACCACCAAACAAAATCAAAATGCATGGTGTCCCACCTTATCAAGGGTTTATCGAGGGTCAACAAAAGTCAAAGCAAAACTAAATGAAAAATGATCATCAATAAACCAAATCAACCCTCAAAGATACTTTAATCTATCACCTAAGTGATGTAGAAGAATTGGTCATAGGGTATTTAAAATTAGGGTTCAAATGATCAATATCAAATGAGATACGAACCATAAAACACCTTAAAAGTTAAATTCCAAATAAAATATGAAAATAAATGGAAAATGAAAATAAAAATATTGGAAAATTAAATAACATGTCAAACTGTTAAGAGAATATTTTTGTGGAATTTTGTGAAATCAAAACTATTTTTAACCAATTAAAATGGAAACAAGAATTAAAATGAAAGAAAAAGAAATAAACCAACATGAGGGGTGCATCAGCAATTACTCAGATGAACTAAATCCTTTGCAATTCTCGCTTGGGCTCAAAACAATGGAGGTGTGCATAGAAAAGGGGCTAAGCCCAAACCAAACCAAGGTTAGACTTAAGTGAAATGCATTGTTTCACTTAAGTGAGGTGGAGTCAAGTCAACACCTAGACACGGTCAAACAAATCAGAACGAAACACCTCAAATGGTCAACAATTCAAACCAAGCCAGTCAGCTTTCACCTGAAAAATGACCAGACGCCGGAGCTAGGGCTCCAGTCATCTTCTCTAGCCAGCTCGCCGGAGATCAGAGGTCCAAACTCAATAAAAATGTCAGCAACTTGCACCATTTGAAAGCTCTCACCACAAGGAAACCAAATCCAGTAATCATTTTTCAAAAATGTTCTTAAACAAGCATGAAAATGAGCCACAATTTTTGAACACATGAACTGAAATCTCATTATACAAGCAAGTAAAGGATTCAAATATTGCCTATGATGTATAGGACTTCAGATGCAAACCAACATGGCCCTAATGCAAGTCTAGAATGAGAAAAAAAGTTGGAGAAAACCTACCAAACGGAGCAGTTCTGTTGACTCTTCAAATGGCACACAAGCTTCAGTCTCAGCTTTCCAATTTCTTCCCTGAGCTTTGGTGAAGAGGAATTCATAAATGATTTGAAGCAAAACCCAGTGTAGATAAAGGTTTGAAGAATGGAAGTTTTATGAAATGTTTGGATGAAGAAACTCTCTCACGCAGCCAATACCTATTCCTAGGTTTTAGGGCCAAGTTTTAGCTCTTATATGATGGGTTTTTAGTGATCATGCAGGCCCATGTTAGTTCAAAATGTGTGATTTCAAATTTCAACAAAAACACTCCCCTCTTGTATACACACGGGTTTAGCACCAAACATTCCTCATTGGGTCAGCAGTCAAGCATTTGAGGTGTGTAGAAAACAATTGGATTGTCTTGGTTCATGTAGAATGCCTTTGTGTAAGGTTTTATGTCATGGCTTTTTAAGGTGTAAAACTTTGAAAAATGGCACATAACATGATCCGATGTTGGTCCAAATATAGTAAAGAGTGGCAAGACCAAAGTTTGATGTCATTATAGTGTGAAAAATTCAAAAACAAAGTCATTTGAGTGACTTGTAAATGAAGAAAGCCAAACCATGTCTAAAAGTTCAATTTTCACCTTAAAAATGGTCCACATGATCTTATAATCCATCAAACCTCATGGAAATAAATCTCATGATGAAGTTTAACCAATGTGAAACAACATTCATGTGGCACAAAATTGCATTTGAGGTCTCAAAGTTTATGAAATTGACCATTGAAGAAAATGACCTATAATGAACTTTCCCAAAATACCCTTTCCTTGTGAAGACTATAACTTGAGATTTACACATGAGAATGAGGAATTATAGGACTTTTTTGGAAACCTAAGATCATAAGAAACAACTTTCATGATCACTTGAAGTTAAGCAGAAGCTTGATTCCATGACAAAAGTGCCTTGGGAGTGAGTTGACTTTGAATTGACCAAAATTCTTTTCATATGAGGACACCAACTTGATGACACCATACCTTGAGATGTACAAACTCAATGGATGAGCTCGTGTACTCAAAACAAATCTTAGAGGATGATGAAAAAGTCCCATGGCTGTTGGAAAATGAGATTGAGCTTGCATCATAATGAAAATTGCTCTTGAAGTTAGACCTTAAAGAAGGGGATTTTACACTGAAACCCTAATTTAGTAACTCTTTGAACCCTTGAATCTCCTTGATTTGATCTTAACATGACATCCTAGATTCTTGGGATGACTTCCCATATTTCAATGACCTAGAACCAAGTCTTGAACCCTCTCAAGTCCATAGCTGATTTTGGGTTGACCAGATGAAACCCTAGCTCCACATCCTTTGACCGGGGCTTTTACAAATGAATTGAATGACTACACAAGCTCCATAAAGACCCCTAAAGATGCCATTGAGCTTTTAAAACATGCTTTATCCAATTAAGCACCCTCATGAACCTCTGATGACTCTCTGAAGATCCTCAAGATAGGAGGTGACACCCATATACAAACCTCTCCTCTCAAGGAGCTTTGAAACCCAATCTTGATGGTAATGAAACCCTGATGAATTGTCAATGATATCCTTGATTTCTTGAACAAAGAAGCTCTCCTCTTGAAAGGAAAACACAACACCTCCTGATCCCCTGATAAGAACCAATGCTATGCAAATGCAAATGCTAAAATGAAAAGAAACATAAGCCAAGCTAGAAAAAGAAAAGTTGGTCAAATTTTGGGATACAACAGCTGCCCCTATTCAAACGAATTGGACCTGAAGGGATGAAAAGTGAACGACTTTCAAACATTCAAGGTAAAAGGTGGTTGAATACAAAAGAACCTGAAAATTTGCCAACTGCAAAATAGTAAATTGCAGAATAGTCCACTGAAGTGGAAAAAAGTCATTGGAGAAACTGTACCTGATAGTTGTGAGGACAGTGAGCTAACGCACAACCAATTAAAAATCATCGACACGCAGTTGGAAGAACATCTGCTAACATGCAGGCAATTACCCTAAGTCGATAAGAACATCTTATTTCACCATTAGGCATCTGCTAATTAAAACAGGCAGCGAACCCGAAGGCTGGCTCAACATGAAGTTGAGAACATCTGCTAATCCAAGCAGGCATCCGTTAATTAAAACAGGCATCGAACCCGAAGGCCGGCTCAACACGAAGTTGAGAACATATGTTAATCCAAGCAGGCATCTGTTAATTAAAACAGGCAGCGAACCCGAAGGCCGACTTAACACGAAGTTGAGAACAACTGCTAATCCAAGCAGGCATCCGTTAATTAAAATAGGCATTGAACCCGAAGGCCGGTTCAACACAAAGTTGAGAACATCTGCTAATCCAAGCAGGAATCCGTTAATTAAATCAGGCATCGAACCCGAAGGCCGGCTCAACACGAAGTTGATGTAAGAGCAAGAATTGTCTCTGCATGTTATCTCTATGTTTTGATGATAACAATTAAGTATTTATGAAAGAACCATTTTATGTTCTAATGTTTGTTGTGTGCAGATCGTTAAATAAAGATATCAAATCAACAAACTGTAACGCCCCGATTCTGAATTCCCATTTTTATTGAGTCCTTATTTGATTTATTTAAGTAATTATTTTATTTATGTGGAATTTATGTGATAATATGTTATGTTTACATATTGAGCTATTTTTGCCGACTTTGAGAGTTTCGGGTAAAAATAGGTTGGAGGGTATTTTGGGCATTAGTGATAATATTAAGTGGATATTTTGTGGGAATTAATTGATAAGTGTGTGGAAAGAATTTGGTAGGAAAGAAAATAGAATATGTGATATAGAGAGAAAAGAGAAAGATTGAAACATTAAGAAGAAAAACAAGAGAAAGAAAAGAGGAGGAGAGAAAAGAGAGAAAGTGGAACAAAACCTAGAATCATCAAGAATCAACCTTAGCTTGCGAGTAATCAGGTAAGGGTGAGAAGTTTT